>APFE030677505.1:59817-95390 GCA_000404065.3 Pinus taeda
TTTCTTGCTGTAAAAAGGCTTTTTTCAGAAATAAAGAAGAGCTCTCAAACTGGTTTTCCCCAAGAGTTTTAGGGGGTTTTTCCAGGGTCACGTTGACCAAAAATATCAGTGTTTTAATGTGTTTTAATGGCTGTTTATTATCGCTGATTTTTATTTCTGCAATTTCCAACATTCTGTAAATTTTCCAGAATTTGTGTTTTCAGCAAATTTATTTTTTCCAGCCTGTTGAATGTATGTTTACGGGAAAGGGCATTTAACTACATGGGAGAAATAAGGAGAAACTGAAAACCGAGGTGGGAAAACAAAAATTTTTACATGGTATCAGAGCTTAAGTGCTGAAGGGCAGTTTGGGACAGCAAAAGAGAAAAATTCAATGTTCCACCAAGGTTCCGGGACGAAGGGGCGAGGGAGCGACGAGGCGCGGGAGCGGCCTATGCAAAAGCTTCCTACCATTTTTTAGGAAACGTGAGGGAGCGTCAGGGTCTTAAAAATTTATAAATATAAAATATAATTTATTAATTGAGTCCACTATCACAGTTTGGTTTGAATTGAAAAGCTGCAAAGCATGATCATTGATATGAATATCATTTGACATTATCCAAATTTATAATATCATATAAAATAATCAATTTAAAATTCTAATTCAGCTTGGTCAAATTCTAATTTAGGTTTTGGTCAGACAGAGGGAGAGCTTCAGCGTGATAAGGTAGCCACTGAATTCTGTGAAAAGGTAAATGAACAGATCAGGAACACTGCATTGGCAGTAGAAGGGGCAACTACAATGGGTTGTCCAGCTGTATTGGATCCAACAGCTAGAAAGTTTGTTATATTATATATAATTAGATAGTACACCATATGATGAAAGAAGAGTTTTAGTTCCAGGAGAGATGAGAAGATCACATGAAAGAGTTTCTGACAGTTTACTATCAAATGACATTGACTGCAAGATGACCATCTGCGAACCAACTTGGGTGACCAACGATGGCATGGATAATTTGTCTACCTTATTAGAGCAATGCCATGTAGTTCAAACTTCAAACTAGCAGTGTATTTCAGAGGTGACAAATAATTTTCAGACAAGCTGAGCAACTGTGCTCTGTGTAAATTTTGTAACTGTATAAATTCATATATAACGACAGTTCCTGAGATTTCTTGCTGCCCATAGTATTTTGTCTTGCAATAAACGCATGTTAGTCTATAGTCCACCCAATTATTTCCCACATGACATAGGTGCTGCTTCCATAGTTTGTATGTCAAATGTCATGCAAATTAAAAACACAAATTGAATGTCTCAGATTCTTTGCCTGTCACTCCAGTTATCTCCCCACTGTAATCCAGCCATCACTTGAGAAAAAAAGGAGAAGTTTAAAAAGGGAAAATCCATGCACGTGCTATATGGTCCAGCAAATTTCCATGATACTGACCCTCTAAAATAACGCTTGTTGAAACCAAAAGACAGCACAAGACGTTATCCCCATACAAAACATGAGTAGCTTTGTACCACTTTAGGTCTATTAAATCATAAACTATAAGCAAGGCCATTTTTTTGGGAGCATGGGGAAACGTCCCCTCAGGGAAGGGAAACGTTTCCCTGGCACGTACCCCTGAGTTTTCTCCATTTTGGGAGCGTGGGGAAACGTCCCCTACTCGTCCCCAAGTCCCCGGAGCGCAAGGGAGCGAGGAAACTAGACCCCTTGGGGGGGGGGGGGGGGGGGGCGAGTCCCCGTGGAACACTGGAAATATGTCTCCGACTGAGAGGTACTACTACCGAGGGCATTCTCTGTTGGGTGAGACATTTCTAGCACCCAGGTTGTATTCTGAAACTGCATAATAATAAAACTCTCTGAATAGTTGGACCGGTTTTCTCGCATTGGGTTTTTCTAGGGACATTGGTCCAAAACAACAGTGTCACTTGTGTGCTTGTTTACTTTCAGTTAATGATCTATATGTGTTGATACTATACTTGTATTTATTTTCAATATTTACATGGTAAATAACTTGTTAAGTAATTGAACAAGTAGTGAAATAAATCAAATAGTACAGGAAGAATTTCTAACAGATTAAACTTAGAAATTCCAACATGGTATCAGAGTGTGGTTGCAAATCACAGGATAACTGAAGGCATCAACTCAGCAGAGCAGTAGCAGTAGAAATAGTTGTCCCGAGTGACAGAAGTTGTTCCTAGCAGAAAGCAACAACGAGGAGGTGACGCAGAGGACCTGCATCATCAGTTCGAGCCAGGAGGAGGATCAACACAGAGGCAGAGAGGAGCATACTTGACCTACACAGTGCCCGATCATTTTTCTCAGTCAGGAAGGATCGATGTTGTGGCCAGGAGGTGTTGATTTTGCTGGTGCCTGGATTGCATAGAGCCTCAGATTTTGTCGGCGCCGGGATTGCACAAAGCCTAGAGGCTTAGTCCTTCAAGTTGCTGGGGTATATGAGGCTGCGGATAATTTGTGGAGCGAAGCTGGTGGGGTACTATGGTCAGAACAATACCTAACAAGGTAATGCCAAGGAGAAGGCATTTCCATAAAGGAAATCGAGACTCAGAGGGAGTTGAACCGAGGAATTTCAGGAGGGAAGTAAAGAGACTCAAAGGAGTCAGAAGAAAAGAAGCATAATGACTGTGAATGGACTGAGAGATCAGGATAGGTTGGACGGAGCATCCAACTTCATGGTCTGGAAGGCCAAGATCTTGTCCATTCTAGATATATATCGCATCAAGGACTTCGCCTTGAAAACAATAGCGACCCCAGTTGACCCAGCTGAAAATGAGAAGTACGAGGAGGCAATGACCAGAGCGAAGTGCATCATTCTTGATGGGGTCAAGGATCATGTGGTGCCGCATATTGCCAAGAAGGACACGGCAAATGAGATGTGGGATGCCCTGAAGAAATTGTACCAACATACTTTCGTGCAAAGGAAGATGTTACTTGAAAATCAGTTCTGGTCATAGCAGATGCAGAAGGGAGAGCAGATAGATGTCTTCCTCGGTGCATTGAAGGAGATCCATAACCAGCTAACTTCCATAGGGGCCACGCCGGATCAGGAACTAATGGTGAGAACCACATTGAACACAGTCTCAGAGGATTGGGAGGTATTTGTCCAGAGCATACTGGGCAGGTCGAGCCTTCCAGATTGGGAGGAACTTTGGGCGGCTCTTCGACAAGAAGAGATCAGACGGGTGACCAAGGCAGGGAGTAGCGGAAAAGGGATCAGAATTAAGGAGGAGGAAGAAGAAGATGCGACTCTCGCATTTGCGGGAAAGCAGGAGAAAAGAAAGAAGAAGGACCTCTCCAAGGTCAAGTGCTTCCATTGTGGGGAACTAGGTCACTATACAAACCAGTGTCTGAGGAAGAAGAGTAAGGGAGAGGCTTTTGACTTGAAGGGAGCACCAGCAAAGGAAGAGAAAGAAGTCGAGGAGGATGACGACTGTGCCATGAGTGCTCATGCGCCACTTGAAAGGAAGTGGGGTGACATCGAGTTGTAGTCTGACGAACTACAGGCGATGAGGAGCAAGATTCTTGAAGTACCCAACCCCTTGGATTATACCTTGCTACAGGAACCCGAAGAGGAGTAGCAGGACTGGCAGATGTTGGTAGGGATTGATGCGGATGAAGCAACAGAGAGTGTTACAGTGTAGGAGTCCCAGGACATTAGGCTGCAACAGTGCGAGAAACACGGGAATGTTGCACCAGTGCAGGATGGCATAGAGAGGTGTGCAACGGTGAGAGATGCATGGAGTTGTTGCAGCAGCGCAAAGGTCAATAGAGGGAGCACTTGTTAGCGGTAGAGGAAGCTTCAGCATCGAGAGAGTCTCTAGCCTGACAAGGATGTCAAAGTTGGGTGGATCTGTTACTTCCTTCTCAGTAACTGGGTTGCAGTGCAACAGTTAGCAATGGTAGTGCTATGGGCAGCACGATGCAGCGTGAGGACAAGGGGATGCAGTGCAGATGCAGTGCTGGGTATATGGACCAGCAATAGCACAGATGCAGAAGGAGTTGTCGTACGGATGCAGCAGTGGTAATCGCAGGGTCATGGGCAGCAGTACATTATGCAGCAGTGCAGAGGACGTTAGGTGGGGAGGCTTAGCATCAGCACAGAGACTGGAGTTGGATAATCAGGGTGATACTCAGTGTGGAGTATTACTAGAGCACAGTCCTTGCTAAGAGGTAGTGTTGATTTGGGTAGCATCGGATGTGCTCTAACCATGAAAATTGGTGAAGAGGATAAAGCACATGAGATCTCCAAGACCCAGAAATGGTTTGGGCAGATTCTAACCAGTTTGGGAGATATTAAAATAATTAATATTTTTTTATGGAATTCTTAAGTCTAAACTTAGAAAAAAATAAAATATTAATGGATATTAATATAAAACTGGGTTAGAATGTTCCAAAAGTCATGGACCAAGCCAAATCTAATCTTAATCATTGATTAGAGATTTAATCTCGGCTGTTGATGGACTAACGAGAAAAGTATAAGAGGAGGCTTGAGGGTCAATTGGAGATGTTGACCACTACGTGTCAATGACCCATAGCAGTACACCCCCTTTTTTCACAAAAGGGATAACGCTTGATCAATGTGTCCATGTCGTTCAACTATCATGATCAGCGTGATCATGTTATATTGTAAACTCATACTGCATGTGTAAATTGTAAATAATCTTAGCAAATCTGTGTCATGTATGTAATTGCCTAGGTAAACCTAATTTTCTGATGATGATCTACATTCTGGAAGGTTTTTTGTCTCACCGATCCATGATCGGCAGAGTTTTCCTTCAGCCTTACCCCAAAGCCGGAATGGATTTTGTCATTAGAATCTTAGGAGAGTCCTAGTGTGTTAGATAGAGTCTATGTAAAATTGATTTGGAAATAATCCTAACTATTTGGTTAGGTTATTTTATTACAAATTGCTTGATCTGATAGATTATGTTTGTGTCGCAGAACTGGGTAGTCTATGAGGGTCTATATCAAATGGGTTTTACCCCTTGAGATGTAAAAATGTAAAAATCATGATGTAAAATGTCTTGAGGGTTAGAAAATTAATTTATCCCCTCATAAGTCCTAGGTCCTAGGTAAATTTAAATTTTCCAAAGGCTAAACTCGAGTCCTATAAAAAATTAAATTTTAAAAAGTCCAGGGACTAAGGTTAATTGATTATTTTGCTAAATTTTATGCCCTTGGGCCCTAGGGTTAAGTCAAATTCAAAATTTTGAGGAAATTAATTCAAAAATTTAATTTTTGAATTAATTAAAATGCATTTAATTGATAATTTCGAATTACCTCAATAATTTTAAATTTCGACGAATGAGATTAAAAGAAATTTTGATCCTCATCAACGATTGAGATCACTTTGACAAGGATCACTCGAACTAGCCATTAGAAGATTTGTCTTTAAATAGGAGGTCAGTTGTCAGTTGAGATGATTCGATCTTGGAGTTGTGTGCTAAGTGAAAGCTCTCTTGTAATCGTCTTTCATGTGCAATAAAGAAAGACTTTGGGGTTAATTCCTGCTGGTGTTACTCTTCGTCGAAATGATGTGAACTGTTTTATTTTCATGCATAGATTTCCTTTTAGCCATTGATGATAGCTTTATGAAGAGTGATTTAAGCACAGGTATCTTGTTTGATCACTGGGGTTTGAATGGTAGTTTAAATTCTGAATCTAATGGCACGTATCTCCATTAAATCTGAATTTTATTGTCATTTTCTCTCTCTCTATGTTAATGGTTGAATTGAGTTGTGCAGGAAATTTTTGATTTTGAGATCATCGGGCATTCGGGGAAGTTTTCAGTTGGACCAGCCAACTCCCGATCAGCATTTTCTGAAGGGCCCAGCTTGATTGAATCCCAAGCTTGTCATTAGAAATTCCATTGTTGATGCATGAAGGGTTTTCTCTGAAGCACCTCACTTTAAACTTAAAATTTTAAAAAATATGTGTGGCATAATGATAGATCTGGCTACTTAGAGCTTTCAGATTGGAAGTACTGTAATTGTTTAACTAGGTTTTTGGGGTTTTAATTTCATCACTGTATATTGTGTTTCTGGGAGTTTTGTTTTTGTCATCACAGATTGCAGATCTGAAGAAGAATTCTTGTTTGAAGCCAGATCTAGGCCCTAGAGGGTAAGATCTGGCCTCAGAATCAACTCTTGCAGGGGTATTTATCTCAGATTTGGAAAATTTTTGTGGGGTTTTCATCAGGCAAATCTGAAGCAGGACGATTTAAAATTTTTATTAAGATTTCTGGAAATTTTTGAGGGTTTTCTGGGCCACTTCTCTGCTGCTGCCTGGGGTTTTCATTGCAGGAAAATTTCGAAAAAAAAAAAAAAAAAATTGGTGAGCTGTGGAAAACCATCGTTGCTTTACCATTTCCATGCTGCCAAAGCCTGCAAAAAATAAAAATAGAAAGAAAATCCACATCATTTGGCTGCTATACCCTCACGTAGCCATCCAAACCCTCGTCCTCCACGCATTTCCCTCTGGCATCCTCAACCACCATGCAAACCTCAATCAGCTACTCATTCACGCTATCCCCATCCCTATCCTCGCATTTCTTCTCTCCCAAGCGTTGTCTCTAAGCCTACCATAGAAACCCGCAGCCCATCTTTCGCTACTCTCACAATCTTGCTCCCCCTTCCAAACTCGCAGCTCCCTTGTTACCTGCGTACTACCTCTCTGCGCCGTCCAAGTTTCATCGAGTTGCGTCTCTCCACCTGCAAGCAGCAAACAACAACAATACGCTTCGTTTTTTTTATATATTTCGATTAGGTTAGGGTAGATTTTATTCAATTTGAATAATCGTAAGTCATTAGATTTCATTTTTTCAATCGTTGATTTTCGTTGTTTTTCTTAGATAGGTAGCATTAATTTTTGTTTTCATGAAATGTGTTACGTTTTGATTTAATTAAAATCATAAAATTCTATAAAAAAAAATCAAATCCTAAACATTAAAAAAAGTTAAAAATTAATCCTAAACATTAAAAAGTAAAGAGATTAAAAAAAATTAAAAACTCTAAAAAATCCTTAAAAATTTCAAATTTTTCAAAATGAAAAAACTTTTAAAATTCTAAACATTAAAAAGAAGATTGTGATTAAGGATTTACATTAAGGGGTTTTCGCTTAAATGTTAAAAAAAAATTAATGTGGCCTATGGCGCATTAAATATTTTGATTTTTTTTAACCCTTTGATTAAATTAAGTTCCTAAGGAATAATTAAAAAAAATAGCCTAAAGTTCCTTAGTGTCATTTGGTCATTAAGTGCAATTTTTTTATGATTTTCCTATGGTAAAGGTGTGATAAACATTTTTAATCATGTTTGGCTTTTGAAGAAATTTTTATTAAATCTAGATCTGGGCAGTCAATGAAAATAATTTTAAATCTGGAATCTTTTGCATTTGACAGTTTTGGGCGTTTTCGTGGATTATTTATGTTTGTCACTTTTTTGTCACATATTGAAAATCGTTCTGGATAACTTGTTTTATTGATGGTTAATTCAACTATCGAAGGCACTGGTCTGAAATTACTTCTATCTTGTGGTCGTGTCTTGTTTACTTTGGCATTTAATCTGTCAATTTGATTTAATCATTTTAATTCATCAAGTTATCTATCATTGAAATTTCCTAGAGTCTGTTTCTCACAAGCTATCCTCATCTATTCATCTAGGAACTACCCCCCTTGACTTGTCTAGGAGAGAGTCTAACAGAGTAAGGATTTAAGAGTGACAGCCCTTACTCTAAGCGTTGTCGCGCTGCCTAAACATTTTGTGTGACAACATTTTTTGGCATCATTGCCGAGGACAGAGTTTTTCTTGTCCTTAGATTCCCTTACATTCATCTCATTCCTTTCATCGCTTGCCGGGATAAGTTTCTTGTCCTTGGCCCCTTCCTTTCGAGTTTTTCTGAGATACACTTTTTGTCTGGGTGGCGACTCCACTTCATCTATCCTCTGCAAGAGTGTATACTAGAAGACATCCAAGCAGTTTGGTTAATCCCGCTCCTGATCCTGAAAGGGCTCTCAGAGTACGATTACACAAACTTTCTTCTCATGCACTTCTTGTTAATCTCAGACAAGAAGCCCTCTCTAATATCCGCTTGCTTTTTACTAGCCTGGTCGAGCACGACATCATGGACATATTCGCCCCTTGCGATTTTTCTAACATTCAAGGTTATCCCAATGATATTCCAAAGCATGGGATGGATAAATTGCCTATCTTTCAAGGAAATAATGCAATTAGTGTTAACTCTCATATGAAATCTTTTAGTTCACGGCTGGGTAAGTATGCAAGGGCTGCTGATTTTAATCATGAAGACGTAAAAATGACCCTTTTTGTTCTTACCTTGGAGGGGGATGCTTTAGATTGGTTTACGTAAAAGCCTCAAGATTTATTTGATTCTTTGCAATCGATTGTCAATGCCTTTAAGGAAAAGTATGGAGATAAGAGAGAAGGAAGGCATCTCGTAAAATCTATCAGTATCATTAAAAAGAGAGAGAATGAGACCGCAGAAGAATTTAACAAGAGGTTTAATGATATTATTAAGGAATTACCTCAAGATTATAAACCTACCGACAAATCTCTTCGAGACTTTCATATTGATGCCTTTAGCCCTGAGCCCTCTTACGAGCTAAGACGAGCTAAACTTCCTAATTATAGGGATTGTCAAGCTCTAGCAGTAGAACTTGAGAAAGATAAGGCAGCATCTGGGAAGTCTGAAATCCCAGGTTTTGATAGGCATTCAACGAAATTGAAAGAACCTAAAGGAAGAGGTTCAAGAACCTGATAATGACCTTGTTCAAAAATTGTTGCAAAAGATTGAAAGCATGGAGATTAACCAAGTGAAATTAACCTCTAACCATGCTAAGGAAATAGCTACTTTGCATAATAGGTTGGTCCAAATGGAAAGAACTCAAACGCAAAATTTCCAGCCTAGAAATAATAATAATAATCGGAATAATAATTGGCAAAAGAAGGGTCAATCTAGCGAGCAGAGACCACCTAATCTGCTTGAACATACTAATTTGGTTGATGATGCTCCACCTTACTGCCGGGCTTGTGATGCTCTTCATGAGGAGACTACTTGCCCCATCGTTAGAAGAATTTTGGATAATGGAATGTTTGGGACAGGTAATCAAATAAATGTAGTGGGTAAAGAGCTTCCTTTGTCTATGAGAGACTAGATGGAAGTTAAGGAAAACAGCCGAGATATTATGCGTCCCCTATCAGCTTTTAGTATAAACAATTTTGAGAATGAAGATGATATCATGGTTAAATTATATGGTGAAGACCGTCTCCAGAGCAAATCATGGAAATTGTTAAAGATAAGGGTTTAACTTATCAAAGAAGGGATAAAGATCAAAGTGGGAATCAGATTCCCCCTCGAATTTTTAACCTAGGTTCAAACTCTCGATTAGATGTTGATTTGGGAAGTTGGTTTAATAATGCAAAAATCTAGGTTCATGTCTCCGAGATTGTGAAAATTCCTTCCCAAAGAGCTAAGTTACTAAAAGCTATTGAAGGTCCTCAAGTAAATGTTTCTCAACAGAAAGCCCCGGAGGTTGATTATCAAGATGCTCCTATATATTTGCAAAGTTTAAATTCAGATAACAAGGATCATCAGCGATTCTTTATTACTTTGATGGTTAATGGATATAAATTGAATAATTGCATGCTGGATTCTAGTGCGTCAGCTTGTGTCATGACTAAGAGAGTCATGGAACAGCTTAATTTAAGAGTTTCTAGGCCTTACTACAATATATGTGCCATGGATTCTAAGAAGATTGAGGTTCATGGTCTGATCAAAGATTTACAGGTTCAAACTTCATTTATCAGTTTACCCTGACATTATGATTGTTATGGACATTGTTGTTGTTGATGTGCCTGATGCTTGGGGTATGCTTTATCTAGAAAATGGGCCTCTGAACTATGAGGGAGTATTCAAATGAATTGGTCTTATGCTATGATTCCTTCTCCTAGAGGTGATGGATTTGTGAGACTTAATAGAGAGCCCGAGAGAAGATTCCATGTTGAAGACCCTAAGAGACCTCATAATGAGATAATTAAATAACAATCTGACATTGGGAATTATGCTATCATGTCTAATTTCATAATTCTTCCCGATGATAAGGTTGATAAAATGATTAGGGATCTCAATGATAAAGTTTGCTACATGTATTTTGATGGTGCATCGTCTAGGCATGGTAAAGGTCCAGGAATAGTGTTAAAATCACCCCTTGGTCATCTTTTCAAGTTTGCCTATAGATTGGAATTTGAAGAAACCAACAACATCGTTGAATATGAAGCTTTGTTGTTGGGTCTTGAGTTGGCAAAGGCTTTAAGAGTTAAGTTGCTTAGCATCAAGGGGGATTCTGACTTAATTATCATGCAAATTAAAAATAAATTTACATGTAAAAATCAACGGTTAAAGAACTATAGAAATTTTGTATGGGATACTATGGAATTCTTTGATGCCCTCGACTTGGAGACTATCCCAAGAAAGCAGAATAATTTGGCAGATGAGCTTGTTGTAGCTGCTTCTACTTTGCAGTTATTTGATGGGTTGATTAAGGATAAGATAAAAATGGAAGTTATATTTAGGCCTTCTGTTCCAGATAACTCAGAGCATTGGCAAGTTTTTGATGATGAGAAATAGGTTATCCGTTTTCTTGACAATTTGGATGAGTTTGAAAATTTTTGGATAGATTCTAAGGAGGATGGATCTGATGATCATGAGGATATCATAAATCCTACTCCTAGGAATGTGGTTTCTTTATAGCAGCACTTTGATCAGCATGATGGCACAAACTTGAGAGAGGAAAATAAAATGGATCAAGGCAAATACATCGAGGTAAACATTGGTACTTCTAGAGATCCAAAGATTGTTTAAATTGGTAAGGGTGCTAATGTTGAAGAAAGAAAAAAGTTAACCAATTTACTTCGTGAATATCGGGATGTTTTAGAATTTTCTTATGATGAATTGAAAGGTTATAGAGAAGATATCATGGAACACACTATCCCCTTGAAAGATGAAAATGCTAAACCTTTTCGTCAAAAGCTTAGGCAGATAAATCCTAAGTTAGCCCCTCTGGTTCAAAAGGAGCTTTCAAAGATGCTTGCAACAGGGATTATTGCTCAGACGAGGCATTCAACATGGTGTTCCAACCTGGTGATTGTTAGGAAAAAGAATGGTACAATAAGACTTCGTGTCGATTTTCGAAACCTTAATCTAGCATGTAAGAAAGATAATTACCCTTTGCCAAACATGGAGACTATGTTGCAAAGAGTGACTGATTCTGGAATGATGTCATTGCTAGATGGTTTTTCTGGATATAATCAAGTATGGGTTAAAAAGGAGGATCTTCACAAGACTACATTCACCACACCCTGGGGTACTTTCAAATATATTAGAATGTCGTTTGGATTAACCAATGTTGGGGCTACATTTTAGAGGGCTATGGATTATGCCTTCAAAGGATTAATTGGGAAATTTATCGAAATCTATCAGGATGATCTCACTGTTTTTTCTAAGGATGGGATTAGTCATGTAAGTCATCTTAGGCAAGTTTTTGATAGATGTAGAGAGTATGGGATTTCTTTAAATCCGGCTAAGTCTGTTTTTGGAGTAACTAAAAGGAAATTACTTGGTCACATCATTTCTAAAGATGGAATCAAGATTGATCCTAAAAGAGTTGAGGCAATCCAAAAGATTCCTATTCCCCATAATCTTAAATCCCTTTAGTCTTTCCTTGGAAAAACAAATTTTCTTAGAAGATTTATTCCAAATTATGGAAAAGTAGCTAAGCCTATTCAAAGTCTTCTGAAAAAAGATGTAAAATTTGTTTGGCAAGAAGACGGCAAAAAGGCTTTTCAGGTTTTTAGTTAGTCCCGATTACTCTAAGGATTTCATGATTTTCTCTTTCACTTCTGAAGATACCATTGCTGGTGTCTTATTGCAGAAAAATAAGGATGGTCATGAGCAACCTATTGCTTTCATGAGTATAGTGCTTCAAAATTCTGAATTAAAATACAATACCATGGAAAAGCAAGCCTATGCCTTAGTCAAATCTCTTAAGCATTTCAAGACTTATGTGGGTTATTCCAAAATCAGTGCTTTTGTCCCACATTCTGCGATTAAAGATATATTAAATCAAACCAATTGCTTAGGGACTCATGCTAGGTGGGTTACTAAAATACAAGAACATGATTTAGAGATTAGACCCACCAAGTTAGTCGAAGGCCAAGGCTTGGCCCAAATGATGACCGAAGGTAATGAAAAAGCTCTTGGTTTGATTTGTCTTAAGAATTCATCTTCGCCTGAGCTACAGAGCTTAGGAGAGCATGAGTGGTACAAGGGCATTATTTATTACTTGTCAAATCTTACATGTCCTAACCATTTAGTCGCTCATAAGAGAAGGGCTCTTAGATTAAAATCCACTAAGTATTGCCTCATGAAGGATGGCCTTGGATGGAGAAATCCTGTGGGAATTGTACTTAGGTGTGTTGACGAAATTGAGTCCAAGAAGTTATTTTCTGAGTTTCATTCAGGATTTTGTGGTGGTCATTATGCTGCTAGAACTATTGCCCACAATATTCTGAGAGCTGGTTATTATTGGCCTTCGATTTTTTCTGATGTGCATAAGTTTGTTAGACGTTGTCAAGCCTGCCAACTGTTCACTGGGAAACAGAAGCTTGCTACCCTGCCCTTACAACATGTCGTTGTGGAGGCACCTTTTCAGCATTGGGGCCTGGACTTCATCGAGAAGTTTCATGAAAGTTCTAGCAATGGCTACTTATGGATTTTGACTGCTACCGACTATTTCACTAAATGGGTTGAAGCCATCCCTGCTAAGAATGCCACTGAAAAGGTCATTATGGATTTCATTGAAAATAATATCATTACTAGATTTGGTGTCCCTGCTAAGATCAGTACTGATAATCCCAAGGCTTTTAGTTCTTCAGAATTTTCGTCTTTTTGTTTGAAGTATGGCATTGTCTTATCTCATTCATCAAATTACTATCTCAGGGTAATGGTCTTGTTGATTCAAGTAATAAAAATCTCATAACCATTATCAAGAAAATAGGTGGAGATAATAAGCGGGCTTGGGATAGCAAAATCAAGTATGCTTTATGGGCAGATAGGATCACTAAAAAAAAGCTACTAGTAAAAGTCCTTTTGAATTGGTTTATGGCTTGGATGTAACCTTACTTGTGCACCTGAAATTTCCATCTTATCAACTCCTTCAGCATTTTTCCACTAATAAAGATGTTGTTCAAAATAGAATTGATCAAATTGTGGAGTTGGATGAAGCTCGTAGGACGACTTTTGATAATATATGTAAAAGTCAATCTAACATTAAGAAAAGCTTTGATAAATCATCTTGATCTAGATCTTTGCAAGTTGGAGATATGGTACTCCTTTGGGATCGCAAGAATGAAAAACCAGGAAAACATAAGAAATTCGACAGTTTGTGGCTGGGACCATACATTATCCGAGACACTGCTGGGCCCAAATCATTCCACTTGAGCAGACTGGATGGTGAACCACTTGACTTACCTGCAAATGGCCAAATGCTCAAGCTATTCTTCAAAGATGACATCTAATGCCATGGGCCATCCTCTGTATTGTATTTCTAACCCTACTCCTTGTCTTTTCAGCATTTCATTTCTATTTTAGGATTAGATTTACTTTTCATGTTACTAGATAGTTGATAAATGAAGAGCTTATATCTTTCCAGTGCTTAATGTTATATAATGATTTTGGTTGGACGATACTTATGTTTTGTTGTGTGTTGCGTGGATGCAGATTCTGGATTCTCACATTCCTATAGTGCAGCAACATGTCCACAAGTAGAGCCAGATGTTGACTACTACGTGTCAACGACCCATAGCAGTACACCCCCTTTTTTCGCAAAAGGGATAGCGCTTGATCAATGTGTCCATGCCGTTCAACTATCATCATCAACCCAATCATGTTATATTGTAAACCCAGTTTGCATGTGTAAATTGTAAATAATCTCAGCAGATTTGTGTCATGTATGTAATTGCCTAGGTAAACCTAATTTTCTGGTGATAATCTACATTCCAGAAGGTTTTTTGTCTCACCAATCCATGAACGGCAAAGTTTTCCTTCAGCCTTACCCCAAAGCCGGAATGGATTTTGTCATTAGAATCTTAGGGGAGTCCTAGTGTGTTAGGTCGAGTCTATGTAAAAGTGATTTGGGAATAATCCTAACTATTTGGTTAGGTTATTTTATTACAAATTGCTTGATCTGCTAGATTATGTTTGTGTCGCAGAACTGGGTAGTCTATGAGGGTCTATATCAAATGGGTTTTCCCCCTTGAGATGTAAAAATGTAAAAACCATGATGTAAAATGTCTTGAGGGCTAGAAAAATAATTTATCCTCTCATAAGTCCTAGGTCCTAGGTAAATTTAAATTTTCCAAAGGCCAAATTCAAGGGTCCTTTAAAAAATTAAATTTTAAAAGGTCTAAGGACCAAGGTTAATTGATTATTTTGCTAAATTTTATGCCCTTGGTCCCTAGGGTTAAGTCAAAGTCAAAATTTTGAGGAAATTAATTCAAAAATTTAATTTTTGAATTAATTAAAATGAATCTAATTGATAATTTCGAATTTCTTCAATAATTTTAAATTTCGACGGATAAGATTAAAAGAAATTTTGGTCCTCATCAACGGTCAAGATCACTTTGACAAGGATCACTCGAACTAGCCATTGGAAGATTTGTCTTTAAATAGGAGGTCAGCTGTCAGTTTAGATGATTCGATCTTGGAGTTGTGTGCTAAGTGAAAGCTCTCTTGTAATCGTTTCTCATGTGCAATAAAGAAAGACTTTGGAGTTAATTCCTGCTGGTGTTACTCTTCGTCGAAATGTTGTAAGATGTTTTATTTTCATGGATAGATTTCCTTTCAGCCATTGATGATAGCTTTATGAAGAGTGATTTAAGCACATGTATTTTTTTTTATCAGTGGGGTTTGAATGGTAGTTTAAATTCTGAATATAATGGCAGGTATCTCCATTAAATCTGAATTTTTTTGTCAATTTCTCTCTCTATGTTAATGGTTGAATTGAGTTGTTCAGGAAATTTTTTATTTTGAGATCATCGAGCATTCGGGGAAGTTTTCAGTTGGACCAGCCAACTCCCAATCAGCGTTTTCTGAAGGGCCCAGCTTGATTGAATCTCGGGCTTGTCATTAGAACTTCCATTGTTGATGCATGAAGGACTTTCTCTGAAGCACCTCACTTTAAACTTAATATTTTAAAAAATATGTGTGGCATAATGATAGATTTGGCTACTTAGAGCTTTTAGCTTGCAATTACTGTAACTGTTTAACTAGGTTTTTGCGGTTTTAATTTCATCAATGTATATTTTGTTTCTGGGTGTTTTGTTTTTGTCATCACAGATTGCAGAACTAAAGAAGAATTCTTGTTTAAAGCCAGATCTAGGCCCTGGAGGGTAAGATCTGGCCTCAGAATCAGCTCTTGTAGGGGTATTTATTTCAGATCTGGAAAATTTGTGGGGTTTTCATCAGGGAAATCTGAAGCAGGACGATTTAAATTTTTTATTAAGATTTCCGGAAATTTTTGAGGGTTTTCTGGGCCACCTTTCTGCTGCTACCTAGGGTTTTCATTGCAGGAAAATTTCGAAATTTTTTTTTGGTGAGCTGTGGAAAACCATCGTAGCTTTGCCATCTGCCTGCCTATCTTTTTCTCCACGCAGTCTCAATCTGAACCCCTTTGCCTATATACGTGGCCTCTTTCTCCCTCTGCGGCTATCATCCAACCTTCTCCGCCAGCCTTCCGCAGCCATCCCCTTTTTGTCCTCACATCGCTCATCCATCCTTGCAGTCTCCCTTTGCGGCTACGATCCCTTTCCCTCACTCTCCCTTCATCTGCTCTCTTCATTGTTTCAATCCCTTGTTCCACTGCCATTGCCATTTCCACGCTGCCAAAGCCTGCAAAAAATAAAAATAAAAAGAAAATCCGCATCATTTGGCTACCATACCCTCACGCAGCCATCCAAACCCTCGTCCTCCACGCATTTCCCTCTGGCATCCTCAGCCACCACGCAAACCTCAAACAGCTACTCATTCACACTATCCCCATCCCTGTCCTCGCATTTCTTCTCTCCCACGCACTGTCTCTAAGCCTGCCATAGAAACCCGCAGCCCATCTTTCGCTGCTCTCACAATCTTGCTCCCCCTTCCAAACTCGCAGCTCCCTTGTTACGTGCGTACTACCTCTCTCCGTCGTCCAAGTTTCATTGAGCTGCGTCTCTCCACCTGCAAGCAGCAAACAACAACAATACACTTCGGTTATTTTTTTTTCAATTAGGTTAGGGTAGATTTTATTCAATTTGTATAATCATAAGTCATTAGATTTCATTTTTTCAATCTTTGATTTTCATTTGTGTGTTTGTTGTTTTTCTTAGATAGGTAGCATTAATTTTTGTTTTCATGAGATGTGTTATGTTTTGATTTAATTAAAATCATAAAATTCTAAAAAAAAAAAAAACCTAAACATTAATAAAAGTTAAAAATTAATCCGAAACATTAAAAAATAAAAATAAAAATTAAATTAAAAAACTTTAAAAAATCCTAAAAAATTTTAAAATTTTCAAAATGAAAAGACTTTTAAAATTCTAAACATTAAAAAAAAAGTGATTAAGGATTTACATTAAGGGGTTTTTGCTTAAACATTAAAAAAAAATTAATGTGGCCTACGGCCCATTAAATATTTTGATTTTTTTTTAACCCTTTGATTAAATTAAGGAATAATTAAAAAAAAAATTAGCCTAAAGTTCCTTAGTGTCATTTGGTCATTAAGTGCGAATTTTTTATGATTTTCCTATGGTCAAGGTGCGATAAACATTTTTAATCATGTTTGGCTTTTGAAGAAAATTTATTAAATCTAGATCTGGGCAGTCAGCGAAAATAATTTTAAATCTGGAACCTTTGGCATGTGATAGTGTTGGGCGTTTTCGTGGTTTATTTATGTTTGTCAATTTTTGTCACATGTTGAAAATCATTCTGGATAACTTGTTTTATTGATGGTTAATTCAGATATTGAAGGCACTGGTCTAAAATTACTTCTATCTCGTGGTCGTGTCTTGTTTACTTTGGCGTTTAATCTGTCAACTTGATTTAATCATTTTAATTCATCAAGTTATCTATCGTTGAAATCTCCTAGAGTCTTTTTCTCACAGGCTATCCTCATCTATTCATCTAGGGACTATCCACCTTGACTTGTCTAGGAGAGAGTCTAAATGGAGTGAGTAAGGATTTAAGAGTGACAGTCCTTACTTTGAGCGTTGTCGCGCTACCTAGAGATTCTATGCGACAACAGGAGAATACACCAAGAGAGATCGAGAATTTGATTTTCTGGGGCAGGGTTTGCTGAGGAAATCGAGTAAGTGATCTGAGTTGCAGTTGAGGGACAGTGAATACATAGCAGAGAGGCAAAGTTAGTACCAGGAGGATCAGCGTAGAGCCGAGAGAGGTTGATGCATATCCAACTAGATCCCACAAAGAGGCAGCCAAGAGTTGCGCAGAGGCAAAGAGGCCAGTGTGTGAGACGCAGAGGGTCTAGGGGCTGATCCAAAGGCTCTAGAAGCTGATGCAGAAGCCAGAGAGGCTGATGCAGAGCCTAGAGGCAACATTGAGGGGATTTTGTGGGACAGACTGGCAGTTGGAGAGCCAGATAGGGTGACGCAGTCCCTATTAGAGCGACGCAAAGCAGCAGAAGTTGTATTCTTCTTGTGGGATCGTTCATCCGATGATTTAGCCGGAATATCTATCTCTGACTGAGAGGTACTACTACCGAGGGCATTCTCTGTTGGGTGAGCCATATCTAGCACCCAGGTTGTATTCTAAAACTGCATAATAATAAAACCCTCTGAATAGTTGCATCGGTTTTCCTGCATTGGGTTTTTACGGGGACGTTGGTCCTAAAACAACGGTGTCACTTGTGTGCTTGTTTACTTTCAGTTGATGATCTGTATGTATTGACACTGTACTTGTATTTATTTTCAATATTTACATGGTAAATAACGTGTTAAGTAATTGAACAAGTAGGAAGAAATAAATCAGATAGTACAGGAAGAATTTCTAACGGGTTAAACTTAGAAATCCCAACAGTTGAAATTCCTAAGTATTACCCGTTAGAAATTTTATCTGTATTCTTTGGTTTATTTCTCCTACTTGTTAATTACAAACAAGTTATTTAACCATATAAATAATGAAATAAACACAATACAGTCTCAACCATCTACAAATCAACAACTAAAAGAAATAACAAACACACTAGTGGCATCGTTATTTTTGGACAACTCGTCCCTGGAAAAACCCAACTTGGGAAAACCAGTGCAACAATTTTGAGGGTTATATTATTATGTAGTCTTTCTGAGTACAATTGGGTGCGAAACTGGCTCACCCGACAGAGAAAATAATCCGGCAGTAATACCTCTCTGTTCGGAAGCAGATATTCGAAAAGTCTGCCCCACGAAACCCTCTCCAGCACAATCCGAAGCCCAACGTGAGCCCACCTAGCCTTTGCGACAGCCCGAAAACCTCTGCATCAGCGCTCTGAGGTACTGTGCAGCCTCTATGGCTCTCTGCATCACTCCTACAGCCTCTGTGTGGACGACGCATGCCCTTCTGGCCTCTGCGCAATCCCTTCTACCTCTGGGTGGCTCCCTCTGGCTCAACATCTGGGGATTTAATTGTTGGAAAAGCATTGTATGTTTATCGAATATCCTGCATTACTTGAGTTATCTGATGATTAATGGTTGTTAATGAGTTCATCTTTCCGCAACATTTAATAGATAATCTCTCAACCTTTAACTCCATAAGGCACTGGTCTATTTATTTAATAAAATCAATTAAGTGCTTGTTTCCTTTTGTGTCTCCCAAACCAACTGGTTCACAGTTGGTCATCCACTTTCCTACAGGGTCTACCCCCCTTAGCCGCAGGAGACAGGCTTAAACGGAGAGATCGGGGATCAGAGTGACAGCCCCTGATCTGAGCGTTGTCGTGACAATCTGTGCGACAACAACCTCTCTGTTCAGAAGCAGATATTCGAAAAGTCTGCCCCACGAAACCCTCTCTAGCACAATCTGAAGCCCAACGTGAGCCCACCTGGCCTTTGCGACAGCCCGAAACCCTCTCCGTCAGCGCTCTGAGGTACTGTGCAGCCTCTATGGCTCTCTGCATCACTCCTGCAGCCTCTGCGTGGATGACACATGCCCTTCTGGCCTTTGCGCAATCCCTTCTACCTCTGCGTGGCTCCCTCTGGCTCAACGTCTGCCTCTCTCTGCTTTTGCGTTGGTCTCTCGGCACTATCTCTGCCTCCCTGTCTCGTACTCACTACCCCTCGTGCAACTGATCATTGATTCGACTTCTCTTAGCAAACCCCGCTCTAGAAAATCGAATGACTGATCACTCTGGTGTCTTCTCCAACTAACCCTCAAGCCTCCTCTTATATTTTCCTGTTGGGCCTTCAATGGCCGAGATTACATCTCTAATCAATGGCTAAGATTGGATTTGTCTTGATCTATGTCACTTGGAACTTCTAACCCAGTGTTATATTAATACTCATTAATATTTTATTTTTCCTACGTTTAGACTTAGAAACTCTATTAAAAATATTAATTATTTTAATATCTCCTTAACAGTGTAAAATTTGCCCAAACCATTTCTAGGCCTTGGAGATCTCATGTGCTTTAGCCTCTCCACCAATTTTCTTGGCTAGATCACATCTGGTGCTACCCCAAATCAACAGTTTGAGGCCATTCCCAGCACTTGGGTCGTCATATTTCCACCTATGTTTTGCATAGCTTGCAAAAGCAAGCCCAATTTCTATTGTTCTCACTTATATGTACCCTTTCCTTCAAATTTAATAAAATGGCTCAACACCTTTGCCCAATTTCTTTGGACTGATTTATGCATGTGGTTAAATTTTATTTGTTGTTGCTAGTGCATGTTTTGGTATTTATTGTTAATTTTTCCATTAGGAATATTACATTACTATTGAGCCTTGTCTTAGAAAATTATTTGAGGGCTTTGTAGTGTGGATCTTCAAAATGCAGTGTTCCCCTCGCATGTTAAATTTCAGCCTTAAAGGAATATTCTTAACCTGTACATTTCAGTTATATTGTCTCTCTGCCATTTTTAGAAAAGCCTCCCATTCAAGCCTTTATTTTGACACCAAGTGCCCAATGGACAAAACACTAATCTCTATTCCACCATCCAGTTATTTACCTTTACTTTCATAATTCTGTTTAGCTGGAGTTTACTCTTCACATCACCTTTGCACTCCATAGCCTTAGAATTCCAGCCATCTTATTTAAGGAATCTTCCCTTGTACCAGAGGAGAGCTGGCACAAAGATAAAGGAGACTTGGTGAGGTGACAGTGGCCAACCTCCTTGTTACATAAGTCTATCATCTAGATGCTTCAGACTTTACACTTTCATAGGTGACAGATTTTGTGGTAACAGAGCTTAAAAGCACTTATGAATGCCATGTGTATTTGACAATGTATTTTCGTTATATTATAAAAAATATATTTTTTTCTTCGAATATATATATAATAATACATATATATTGACCAAATAAAGTACTTATTATATTTGAAATATATTCTTTCTTAACAAGGAGGGATTTACTGTGTAGACCTCTTAATATAAATCTTTCCTTCTCAACATGTCATTGTTTTAAAATACAACTTAAAAAGTAACAAAAACATCGACTCTCATGATTTCAATAATAATACCAAAGATCTTCTTCGTTTGCATTGAATCATTCTTCTTAGATGCCACTTGGTGAGATTGAGACATGATTGCAAAGTGTGCACCTCAATCAAATCTTGGACACATCAAAGAACTGTAAAAGAGAAATATACAGTTAGGAAATAGAAATTATAGAATCTACTCACAAATATAGGAAGAAAAACAACCGTAAAAGAAACCACAGAATCATTCTATAAAATCGGTAAACCACATAAGGTATTGACATCTAGACATAAGTGAAAGCAAGCTTGGCAAAAGACAAATATGAGGAGGTCACAATACTCCAAGAGTTTACCTCAATTCATAACGAATATTTTATATTTGTATCCGTAACATTTATTTTGTTAAAGTAGTCATGTGGTAACCTCAATTTTTGAAACATGTGTATTTGTTCTTCAACTATTAGAATCTTGGGAGATAAGAAATAATGATCTATATCAATATATAACTTACCAATCAAAGCACTTGACCATTTGAACGAAATAATGAAACAACATTAGAGATTCATTATAGGATATACCAAGTTCCAACCTGTAATTTGACTATAATGTGACTAAATAATCATATGATGGGATGGATTCTCGCCAACCTGACTGGATGCCTTTGATTTCCTTGCACATAATTCTATCATTAAAATTGCTATTTTTCACAAGAAGCTACAATTTATGTTTTTCCAATTTTCTAATTCAATTAATGCTTCATATGTATCTCCAATTTAAAAAAGAAAATATTAATGTTTCATATATATATATATATATATATAGAAAGAGAGAGAGAGAGGAACTCGTTCATGCCTAGTGAAATTTTGAAATATACACAATTTACTACCCAGGTCATCTGTCCCATTAGAAAACAGATTCATAATGCAAAAATCATGACAATGGTCTACAACTAAAATCAGAAAAATGTTGTTCAAGGATAATCCTGGATAATAACAAACTCTAAAAATATGATAATCAAATGCAAAAACATGATAACTAGCAAAAATATGATTACTTACAATACGCCTACTCGGCATACAATGACAAAATATAAAAGCCTGATGTAATAGGAATATTATGTGATTCTGTTATTTTAAAAAGAAACCATTTAGAACAATTCAAATGCTTCTACAATGTTAAATGCTTCCACTAGGTAAGGTCGGCGGAGGCGGCTGGTTGGTAAAGTCGGACTTGTAAACACAGTGAGGTCCTGTGCTCAAACTTGAGCGAGGGCGTTGACTAGTCGCGGGGATACTTGCCTAGGCCAAGCCCGCTCACCTTTAAAGGTCCGCGGAGGCGGCTGGTTGGTAAAGTCGAACTCGTAAAGACAGTCAGGTCCTTTGCTCAAACTTGAGCGAGGGCGTTGACTAGTCACGGGGATACTTGCCTGGGCCAAGCCCGCTCACCTTTTGGAAGAGAGGTTGCTAGAATAGAAGAGCAGAAGAACAGGGTTGAGGGTTTTTGGGAAGGATTTTCTCCATGGACGGATGCAAAGGAGGGAGCTCCACTCCCTCGTACAAAGAGGCAGTGGCCAACAAGGGCAAGAAACCTCCAGAATCAAGCAGAGGTAACACTAAGGAAGGAGGAAAAAACAAGGAAGAGGAAACAGAAAATAACAAATCAAAGGAGAATGATGGCACAAAGGACAAGGAGGAAAATAACAAAAAACAGGGAACAAAAAACAGGAAACAAAAGGGACCATGCAAACCCAAAGCTGAAGTCACTCCCAGAGTAATCTTAAATGACCCAACGCTGCAGGGGCACAGGGAACACATGCAGACCTATGCAATCATATGCAAATTCATGGGACTATGGCCCACTAAAGAGGCTTTACAAACATGGATCAGATACCACTGGAAGCCTAAAGGAAGCATTAATCTTCATCTAGGATCCAAGGGATTCTTCACTATGGTGTTTGCAAATATTGAAGACAAAGACAAAGTATTTGAAGACGGGACCTACATGCGGCCGTGGATGATGAACTTCATTCCGAAGCGGGAAACCTTTACCTCAGTCCCGGTATGGGTTAGACTCTATTCTCTACCTTTGGATTATTGGCAAATAGAATCACTAACAGCCATAGGCAATAAATTAGGAAGGTATGTCAAAACTTCTGAAGCCACAAGAAGGGGAAAATATACTTCCTTTGCTAGGATTTGTGTAGAGATGGATCTATCTGGAGCACTTCCGGACGAGGTCATATTGGAGGTTTATGATTAGGAAAGGGTGCAGACAGTTGACTACGAGCATATTCCATTTAGATGTTGTAAATGTTATGAACACAGGCACCTTTTAAGAGACTGCCCTCTCAGTAAAGCAGAGAACAAAAGCAAACCTAACACAATGAAAGGAACAAATGGCTTTCACAAAGTAGCTCACAAAGGTAAAAGTAGCAAAAAAGGGTCAAAACAACACCTAAGTGAAGGTCAAAAGGTGAGGTCGAATCAGTTCCATGTTCTTGAAGAGGAGGAAGAAACAACAGTTGAAGATCAAGTAATGAAGGATGGTTATGATAAGCAAGAGAAGGAAGAAGAACATGATCAGGAACAGGTACACGAAAAACAGAAAGGGATCATGATGAGTGAACCAGAGATAGATATGGACTAGGAAATGACCCAGAGTGAGATGGATACAGATGACAATGAGTTACAAGAAATTCTTGACAAAGAAAACCTAGATCTAGAAGGGTTCTTGAGTAAGGGAACAACAGGTGGGGTAGAATCTCTACCACAAGAAGAATGCAATCGAATAAAGCAGTTATTCTTATGGAAAAATCAGGCAAAGGGCTTGGCAGAAGAAAACAACATTGAAAGACAGGGCAACCAAGGAGTGAAAGCAGTAAAAACAACTCCAGGATTAGCTCTGAGAAACCCAGGAAAAAAAAGAGGCAGAAAAAAGCAGAACGAGCTACTAATGGAATGTGGCAAGCTCATGATAGACTCAGGGAAGATCAAAGATCTAACCAGTTACTCCTTTACCAATCTGTAATGATGAAGTTTACATCATGGAACATCAGAGGTCTAGGCAACAAAAGAAAACAGAGAACGTTGAATAACATAATGAAATAGGCAGCTCCGGATATAATTTTTGTCCAAGAAACGAAATGCTCGGTTCAAAAGTTAAGGCAAATCCATAGTAAGTGGCTCGGCAGATATGAGTTTATGGAAGTCAAAGCAGAAAATACAATAGGGGGTATCCTCACCCTCTGGAATCCCCAAAAAATAGGAATAATTGATGCGGAGACGTCAAGAAATTATTTATCAGTTGTTATACAGCCTGTAGGAGATAGGGATAAGTAACGAATGTTTATGGCCCTCAAAGGTTAGATGACAAATTCAAGTTTAGTGATTCCTTGATGGACCTCCGGAACAGATATGCAGAGCTACCGTGGGTTATAGGAGGAGATTTCAACATGATTAGATCTCTCTCGGAGAAAAAAGGAGGTACAAGAGCACTAAACAAAGACTCCTCAGCTTTCCAAATCTTTTCAAAAAACATGAAGCTGGTGGACATTGAGACAAACAATGGTCTATGTGCATGGAACAACAAAAGAGGAGGGGATTCCCTGGTAGCTTCCAAGCTAGACAGATTCATGATCTCTGAGCAACTCATGCTTCGAGACAAGGAAATAATAGCATATATTCTTCCTTTTGGAGGCTCAAATCATTGGCTGATTCAAATGGAGATCAAGGGAATTGGCACTCCAAGAAACAAACCATTCAGGTTTGAAAATATTTGGCTTTCACACCCTGAATTCATCAGCAACATTGGAAAATGGTGGGCTGAAGACCTGCAGATTCAGGAATCAACTATGTTCCTGCTACATAAGCAATTAAAACACATCAAGCAAAAGCTAAAGGATTGGAACAAGAAGGAATTTGGCAATATTTTCACAAGTAAGAAAATTGTGGAAAACAAAATCCTAGAGCTCAATCAAGCTTTGATCAAGGATGGCTTTGATAAAGACAAAAATGATCTAGCAGAGAAATATCACCAAGAATGGGAGATGCTGTGCAAAAAAGAAGAAATTTTTTGGAAACAAAAATCTATGGTTCAATGGCTAAAAGAAGGAGAACGTAATTACTAAATTTTTCCATAGATCTACCATTGCAAATAGAACTCACAACAGAATCTCTTCAATCAAGGACGAGGATGGCCAAATTCATCAATCCCATGAGGAGATAGATGCAGTGTTAGTAAAGCACTTTCATGACATTGCCAAGGAAAACTTTTTAGGAAGAGAACCTTTCATCAAGGACTTAATTAAACATATCCCTAAAATGGTATCCAGAGAGGATAATTGTAATCTCAACAGACTTGTAACTGAAAAGGAGGTCAGTGAGGTCCTCAAGGAAATGCAAAATGGCAAGGCACCAGGTCCGGATGGATTCAATGTAGATTTCTTCAAAGCTTGCTGGAATATTGTTAAAAGGGATATTGTTGAGATAGTAGAAGATTCAAGATTGAACAAGACCATTTTGAAAGCTCTCAATGCCTCCTTTATTGCCCTTATTCCAAAACAGGATAATGCTCAAATGCTTCAGAGATATAGGCCCATCGCTTTATGCAATGTAGTCTACAAGATAATTTCCAAGGTTGTGGCTAACAGACTCAAACCCCTGCTGCCCATGCTTATCTCGAGGGAACAAACTGGGTATGTAGAAGGCAGACAATTCTGGACAATATAATTCAAGCTCACGAGGTGGTTCACTCGTTAACAAGCAACAAGAGAGCGGGTATGATCATGCAACTGGACATAGCCAAAGCATATGACAAAGTGAATTGGATATACATCAAAAAAGTACTCACAACGTTTGGTTTTGATCATAGTTGGGTCAAATGGGTCATGGCCCTAGTGACTACATCCAACTTTTCAATTTTAGTGAATGGCTCTCCTTCTGAACTTTTTCTCCCTTCCAGGGGACTTAGGTAGGGAGATCCGCTTTCTCCTTTTCTCTTCATCCTCATGATGGAAGGGCTGGGGCGGTCCATTAAACATGCAAGAGTAATGGGAAGAATTCAAGGACTCCAACTTTCGAAGAATGGGCAAGTTCTGACTCATCAACAGTTTGTGATAACATGTTACAGGGAATTCCTACAGTTAAAGAAGCACTCGCTTACAAACAAATTTTGAATGACTTCGCTAAAGCTACAGGTATGGAAGTCAATCTTTCCAAATCAAAAATCTTTTTCTTTAACACTCATATTGCCATCCAGAGAAATGTCTCCAGAATTTTAGGCTTTCAAAGAGAATCCCTTCCCTCTAAGTATTTGGGAGTTCCTCTTACAGTTAAACCCCGACACAAGAGCATATGGGATCCGTTAACAACTAAAATGCAAGACAAGGTCAGGAAATGGACAATTAGATCTTTAAATTTAGCTGGTAGACTTGTTCTTACAAAAGAAGTTCTCCAGGCTATCCCAATCTTTATGCTATCAGCCCTCCCAGCTCCAATAGGAGTCTTGCAACAATTTAGGAACATTCAACAAGATTTTCTTTGGGGCAAAGAGGAAACAAGGGAAAAATGGGCTTTAGTCTCTTAGGAAAAGATCTGTAAACCCAAGAACCAAGGAGGCCTAGGTTTGGATAATCTAGAGATTCTCAGCAAGGCTCTAGGAGCCAAACTTTGGTGGAGGTGGGTTAAGGATCCTAACGCGCAATGGGCAAGCATCTGGAAGGAAAAATATGCCAATGCCTGGCCGGCTTCTGATATCATACATATGACAGGAACAGTGAAAGGCTCTCCCATATGGAACAAGGCATGGGAGAACAGAGAAGAGGTTCAAGAAAACAGTTTCTGGGAAATCAGAGAGGGAGATCTGGCACTTTTCTGGGAGGACAAATGGCAACAAGAGCCTAATCTACTGAAGGAAGAATTTTTGGGCCTCCAGCATGAGACAGACAAACAAGGATTAGTAAAGGTGAAAGACTTTTGGGAGAATTCACATAATGTAGGAAAGTGGAGAACATGGAAAAAATAGAGGGGAGAGAGGATAGAACCCTCAACAGTAAAGCAGAGTCCCTTAAGAGAATGTTGGATCAGAGGATGATTTTAATAACTAAAGGGCAGGATCAACTGAGATGGGGTAACAACAAAGAGGGCAACTTTAATATCAAGGAAGCTAAAGGTATTCTCCTTGATCTGGAACCCCAAGTTCCAAATAAAACTTGGCAGAAGCTATGGAGGCACAAAGGCTGGATAAAAATCAAACTCTTCATGTGGTTAGTTCACCACAGGAAAATTTTAACCTGGGATAACCTTAAAAAAAGGGGTATGCTAGGGCCCTCTAGATGCCTACTCTGTGAGGCCCAAGAGGAGACTATGGATCATCTTCTCAACAGCTGCAGTTTCACCACCAGGATATGGCATTTTTTCACCAACATCTTCAATTAGTCTGATAGAGACAAAGAAAGTATTACTAACACTCTAAACAACTGGAGGAATAATTTTTCGGATAATGAAGTTCTCAATTCTGCCTGGGATCTCTTGCCAAGTTTCATTATATGGAATGTGTGGAAAGAAAGAAACAAAAGAATATTCAAAGAGGTAAAGACGGCCTCTCTTTGCCTGGTGGCGCTGATCTTAAAACGACTTAAGGAGACAGTTGGTACCACAGTAAGGGATCTCCCCAAAAATCCTCCCTCAGTAGACGAGTTAAGAATTATCCAGTAGTTAGGCATGCAGGGGCTTATTCCACATGGTCTAGACAAGAAAATAAGCATGAAAGAAAAGGTGGAGGAGCTCTGGTATCCTCCCCCTGAAGGTTTTTTAAAGTACAACATCGATGGAGCTTCCAAAGGCAACCCGAGGGAGGCTGACTTTAGGGGAGTTCTTAGGGATGATACAGGTAGCATAATCTCTCTCTTCCATGGACACTTAGGAAAAGCCACAAACAAAATGGCAAAACTAATGGCGTTGGAACAATGCTTAGAATTTTTGATACAAAACAATTGCCAAAATGTCATTATAGAAGCGGATTCAGAGTTACTCATCAACGCAGCAAAGCGAATCAGTAATGGAACAGGGCCGAAAAAGGTCACAAAACACTGGAGGTTAACACAAGTTCTCCATAAAATTCAAGTACATCTACAGGAACTACGTACTCTCAGATTCATTCATGTGCGGAGAAAGGCCAACAAATTGGCAGACATTCTAGCCAACCAGGGTGTCAGCTACAAGGATAGCGCAATTTTAAGGGAGTGGAGCGCAATGGCGCAGAGCAACCTGAGAAAACTCTGTCGTAACCAGGCGGAGGAGGACAAAAAGGGGTATAGGAGCAAAACGAAAGAATCCAACTCGTAATGGACAGAAGGCAGAGGGTTTCACAATGGTGGACAGAAAGATTTATGATGGAAGGTGAGCCAAGGTTGGCTTTAGTAGTCAAGCTGACCACAATCTGAAAAATTCTCAGTGACGGGCGACAAAGTTTCTCAGACCGAAGGAATATCATAGGTAACAGACGAAAGTAGGAGTTTAAGCAACAGTATCACCCAATTTTCCAGTGGCAGAAGTCAAAACCGCTATCGGAGTGGTTTTGGAGCGATCGCACCGCTTTCGTGACAAAGGTTGTTTCAGAAATTTGGCGGCGATGCCATACAGAGCATGACACGAGGAGGGCCCGGTCCAAAAACCACACTCATTGCTCACTAAAGTTCGATGGTTTCGGGCACGCGAAAATTGGCTCAGTCGTCTGATGGAGAAAGGCAGATCAACGCTCCGAATCCAGCGAGCAGTTTGGTGGGGCCCGAAGGTTAATTTTCTTAGCTCTTCATGGTGCGGGGGATATCTAGGTTATTAGATCAAAGAAAAGATCGAACGGCAGCGAGGGAAAAGTAGGAAGGGATTGTACATGTGGTTACACGTGGGGAGGGCTCATAGAACCTGAGATGCCCGATGAATTAATGGGGTTGTTATCAAAAAGGGTTGGGTGGGTAATTTTTGGGAAACAGAGGGATAGGCTCAAGATGAGCATTTTCCTTTTGACCTATGACCAAATAGAGTGATGGAGTATGTACATATTGTAAATTTTGTTTGATTTAATGTTAAGAAGGCACGTCCCTTGCTTTAGCAAAAAAAAAAAAAATGCTTCCACTAGGTTGTCTCCATATATGCTTTCATTTTCCTCATTTCTAGTAAGTGGGCCAACTTTAAATTTGGAATATCAATTGACATCCAAATCAAGGTTTGCCTCAATTGTGCCAGAATTCAATGGTAAAGCATCCCGCTAGGGCAGGTCCTGATTGCAATTCCTAGCCTGGCAAGTTTTAACATGTATCAAAGCTAGGTATATTGGAATTCCCAAAGCCATAAGCCTATGGTATTGTTGTACTGTGGCTTAAAGGTTGTGGTTGGAAGACCAATCCACACTCTGAAGTCTGAACAAGGGTTGTTTGGTCCACCCATTGCAAAAGGTCCATAGTTCAATTTCTAGATAATACTTTCACTCCTTTAATCATAAATATTAATGTAGCTAGACACTTGGTGGAATTAAAGGTAACCACATAAATGATGTTGTGTGAAAGAAAATCTTATACTTCAACTCCCCTAACCATCATTATTATAAGCTAAATAAACATAAAAACGAAACTAAAACCTTGTACTTTGAAACATAAATGAAGGTTTGCACTTTGTAGTTCAACAATAAAAACCTTTTCTCTTAGCTATACGTGATCATTGGATGAGCCTTTACCACGATGTATCTCTCAACCCTTGGTCTCTTATAGTATTTCGCTCAAGGGGTTTTTCGTGGAAAGTCACACTGAGCTTCTCCCAAAGCTCATACTTTAATTGAATATTTCCATAGAATAAGCCATCCTTGCCTCCATTGAACCCTAGTATAAACATATCAATCACAAGTGAGGGATTTTGGAAGTTTTTATCTTAGGTATTCATCATTTTTTAATATTCCTACGCCCGAGGTCATCCTTCATAGGTCTTCCTTGAGGAGCCTTTCAACTTTTCTAAGTATTTGAACCATTAATTGAGTCTCTCCTTTGAATGGGCTTAGGAAAACATGTTATACCTTGCCATTGATCATATCATTCAAGTGATTTCCTCCATACCAGGACTCCTCCCATCAGTGAAAGTTTGTGAAGAGCAGGGGACATCGACTGAGGTGACAATGATTCCTTGTCCTACTTTTTCCATTTGGTCTAGTAGTTGTCCCTTAGGAACCCCTCCTAGGGCCCTTGCTAGATTGAGCAATAATATTTTTGGCACCATTGCCAGGGAAATGAAACGAGTTTCTTGTTTCCCTTACGACATTGTTGTTATATCATTCTTGTCAACTCCATTGGAAGAACAAATCCCTAGTTCTTCATTGAACTTTAAGGTCAATGCTTGTAAGGTGGAACAAGCATTTCTCTAGGCATATCCCAATTCACCCCGGCGACTCCTACATAATTTACATGTATATCTCAATAGGACGTCTTTCTTTGATGATTTTACTGCTTTGGACATCACTAGCATCCTTGGGCACCCTAATCATGTCACAAGGAGGATGGTATGTGGTGTGCCCATGTTCGATGGTGATCCACTCTTCGCAATTGATCATGTAGAAAGATTTATCGCACATACTTCAAAGATGAAAGTGGTCCACCAGGATGTGCTTATATTGTTGTTCATGAGATTCCTCCATGGTCATAATTCATGGTTTCATAATCACGAACCTAGGAGCATGTCATCTATTGAGGAATTCTTTGATGGATTTCTTAGACATTTTCAAGTATGCCCTACACTAAACATTCAAGAGGAAGCCTTCATTAAGCATCATGATGACCTTGGGAATTTAGATGATAAATAGGTAGGAGGGTCCTCCCTAGGTCTGAATGACGAAAAGGGTTATGAAGATCATTTTCAGAGCAAGTGTGGTAAGGAGGATGAGTCTATGGAAAGTGAAGTTGAGGTTAACCTTACCTTTTCGGAAGATACTATTTTTTATAATCCACTCCTTGAAGACCTTGGAGAAGGTGATCCCATAACCCCTTCAAACATTTATATCAGTGATTTATTAAATATTGAAGAAGGGAAATGGGAGGTTCATGGGAATCGTTTTGATAAGGTCCCTATCTATGACACCAATGATGAGGATATCAATAAGACCCTTGTCTCTCTTCACAATCCTAGGGTTGTAGTTGAGTTGCATGTGGACCCTTTCCTCAACCCTTCTTTTTGCAAAGAATCATTTCTCTCGCCTAAATATGATCATCATGGGCAACATGCTTGTTGTGTCTCCCCATGTCATCAATATCCCTTTCCTTCCAATCATGACCCCAGGGTGGCCATAAAGCACGATATGAATGATAAGGACCATGATCTGGATGATATGCTTGAGGTTCCCATCCATCAGAAGTTTATGAGTTTGATTGTTGATATCTCTATCATTTGGTTGGAAGAAAGGATCTTGGGGAGTAGATTACATCCCTCTGTTACCTCTTTCCCCGTGATGCTCCATGTGTGGTCATTCTATTTTCCCACCTCCCGCCCTTGTGACCTTCCATATAGCTATTCCTACCCATGCTTTAGATCTATTGCATGAGTAAGCAAAGGGCTTCTTGTTCTCATATTTACTAGATGATATGTTGGTTACATTGGGTCTATTATTACACTTAGTATTTGATGTGATATGCATATTAGAGTAGGATGCATCGCATGTTGATTTTCACATTAGAACTAATGTCATATTCTTTTCTCATGTTAAATTAGATGAATTTATATGAAAATCACATTTAGAATTAGATTTTATTTCCTGTTGATTTTTACTGCCTAACAAAAGCACGGGCGATCAAGAGATGTCGTAAAAATATGTTTCCCAGTGTGCTTAGTCTTTGATGTGTAGGTAACAAGTCTACGGTCCCAAGAGACTGTTGGTGTTTTCATGACCGCCCCGTTCGAATATGTTCATGCACTCTACTGAGAGATCATATCCCAGTTGGAGCCAAATGTTACCCACCACCTGTGGGTGACACCCATAGGAGAAATTTCTCCTAGATTGTCTTCAGTCGATAGCTAGCAGCCCCTCGCAGCCCCCAGATAGCTCAATGTGCCACCATCTCTGCCACCTAAGCTAGATATAATGCACCCTCGCCCATTTGTCATGATCGTATATTTGAAGGTGGGCCTTCTAACCCGAAGGTGTGACTTTCATTATGTAGTTGGGTATTTTTTTCTTACCTATTATGGACACTTCTAGGCATGGATTAGTGGGGGGATTCGGCGGAAAGAATGGGCTTGGTCTATACTCTTGTCCCCTTGTCCAACTTGATGGTTAAACCTGTATCCTAGTCCTGTGGGATCTCCTCTATTGGATACTAGCTTAGGAGTGGCACTACATGGGAAACCCCAATTTTGGTTGCGTGGTCCCGCTTCCCGACATCACATATATCACTCTCCTCTGCTCATTATAACCCATTTTCATATATTTCCCATCTGACTCCAAATTTGTCCATTAGATCTACAAGGAGTTAGCCTCCCCCTCCCCTTGTCCATACTTTGGGTTAGGCTTGGAACGATGCCCTAGAGGTTGATGAAGTTAAAACGAAAGTAAAAATCATAATTTGGCCACTCTCAACAGGAAATGCACCATAAAATGCAAAATATGATTGGGACATACAAATTTAGAACGTGGGCAAAAGCCAACATGAGCTCTACACCCCATCACCCTGGTTCTTAGGGCCCCCCTGCATCATTAAGGAACCCATGATTATTCCAACCCCTAGTGGGCGATGAACTGTCCAACCTTAAGGGGGTATTGACCACTATATCATTCACATCGTGATCTCATTCCCTAGAACCCCGAGCAGTTATAAGAAGAAAAAAGTCAATAAAAGGCAAAAGGCATATGAAGAAGGGTGGAAAAACAAACGTTGAGGTAACACATGTACCACAATTTCTCCATCCTACATCTATACACCCATATGTGAGCCTGCCTCATAATAGCTACCTTTGTACCATGGCATGTGGCCTAGAGCCTTCCCCTGCGACCCCACTTTGTTCCATTATTATTTCACACGACACCTGGCATTTGACGGATGTACCATCGACCTGTCACTTCCTTAAAGGTTGAAACCACCTAATAGGTTCCTTGATTAACCTCCCTCGTGAACCTGGGTACACCTGCACATTCTAAAGCCCATTACGGAAGGGCATGCCACTATGGAGTGTCCACTTGGCTCCATGATTTGTGAGCTCATTTGCTCAACTGCACTAATGAATTGTTGTACTGGAAGGTGAGGAGACACATTGGATCTTATACAAGATTGCAAGTGGGTCTTCATCTTGGGGTTTGGTCTCCCTATACGAGGTCCAAGCCCTCCAGAGGGTCATATTGGCATTTGTAGGGTGTGCATTGAGAGCCATGGGCCTCCACTATAGCAGGCAGCAAATAGCCATCCCATGGGATACTTCAGCACCATTCATTGCTCGCTCATCTCTGGCTTATTTGATGATGATGATGCACCTAGAACACCTTGTGAAAATTCTATCACTGCAGCAACTGATTTATTTTTCATACTTATTCCACAATAAGTTATTTATGAAATTACTTCAATAAACATTAAAATAAATACTGTTGCAGATATCATACTATAATACAGAAACAAACATATGCACAAGCATTAACACATTGACACGGATATTTTGGACAACAGTCCCTGGAAAAACCCAATGTGGGAAAACCGATGCAACAAGGGAGGATTTTATTATTCAACAATTCTTCAGTACAACAGGGTGCCAAACTAGCTTACCCACGAAGAGAAATAATTCTCCAACACTTCTCCCAATCCCAACGTCATCCCGGCTGACCTCTACGTGGCTCTCAAACCCTCTGTGTTAGCCCCTTCTTGACTGCGTCAGACCTGGGCCTCTCTGCGTCACCCACACAGGCCCAGCTAGTGACTGTGCAGTCTTCTGTTGCCTCTGCATCTGCCTCAACGTTGATCTCCAGTGGCTGATCCCGCCTCTCTGCTCCGTACTTGTTGCCTCCTGATTGCTCACCAGACCACTGGTTCAATTTCTCAGCTAACCCCGCTCTAGAAATTGAAATGACTGGTCTCCCTCAGTATGTTCTCCAAGTGAACCTCAAGCCTCCTCTTATACTTTTCTCGTTGACAAATCAATGGCCGAGATTAAGTCCCTAATCAACAGCTAAGATAAGATCTGGCTTGATCCATGACTTTTGGACCATTCTAACACAGTTTTATATTAATTCACATTAATATTTTATTTTCGCTAAGTTTAGACTTAGGGACTTCGTTAAAAATATTAATTAATTTAATACCTCTCAAACTATTTAGAATCTGCCCAAACCCTTTCTAGGTATTGGAGATCTCATGTGCCTTAGCCCCTCCACCAATTTTCGTGGCTAAAGCACATCCGATGCTACCCCAAATCAACACTCCCTCTTAGTGAGCATTGTGCTCTAGTAATACTCCTCACTGAGTATCACCTTGATCATCTAGCATCGGTCCCAATGCTGATGCTAAGCCTCCCTGCCTAACATCCTATGCATTGTTGCATCCTATACTGCTTCCCATGGCTCTGCTACTGCCACTGCTGCATTTGTACAACAACTCCCTCTGCATCCGTGCTACTGCTAGCCCTTTCTCCCAACACTGCATTCACATTGCAACTCCCTCTGCATCCTTCTTGTTAGCACTCCCATTTCTGCTACTGAAACAAGTTCTTTACCATCCCCATCTTTTCCCTGAAGTAGTCAAACTTTGTCCTTCCAAGGGCCTTGGTGAGGATGTCTGCCACCTGTTCTCCTGTAGGAGTGTAGCTCAATTGTACAGCTCCTCGTTGGATACAGTCCCTGACAAAGTGATGTCGGATATCAATATGCTTCGACCTATCATGAAACACAGGATTCTCAGAGAGCTTGATGCAACTCTGATTATCGCAGATGATCCTGGTCGTCTCCATATTCCTTCTAAATAGGTTCACAAGTAGTTTTATAAGCCATATGGCCTCACACAAAACTGTGCTTGCCACCATATATTCTGCCTCAGATGAGCTCAGAGCCACGGACTTTTGTTTCCTACTGCACCAGGAGATCATTCTTGATCCAATGTTGAAACAGTACCTAGAGGTACTTTTCCAATCCACTAAACTTCCTGCCCAATCTGCATCAGTAAATCCACTCAATCTGATATCCTTACTCCTGGTGTACATGAGTCCATAATCCACTGTTCCTTGTAAATACCTGAGAACATGTTTGGCTGCTACCCATTGTGCCCTCTTCAGTTCCACCATGAACTGACTGAGGGTGTTGACAACGTAGCAAATGTCTGGCCTGATATTGACCAAATACATCAGGGACCCTATGAGTTGCCTGTATAGGGTGGGATCGACATCCTTGTCTTCTAATGCATCAATCTTCTTCCAGTTGGTCATCATTGGCGTAGCCATAGGTCTACAGTCCTCCATCCCGAATCTTTTCAAGATTTTTGTAGCATACCTCCCTCGCCCAAGGAAGATTTCTCCCTTCTACTGCCAAACTTCCAACCCTAGGAAGTAGTGCATTCATCCCAAATCCTTCATATCAAATTATGTGGCTAGATTCTTCTTGCAGTCCCCAATGAGTCTAGATGATCCTATCAAAAAGAGATCATCCACATATAATACTAAGATTAGCGGCTCGTTCTCTACAACCAGATAGTAGAGATTCGGATCCGCATCACTCTTGACAAACCCCATCTTCTGCAAGTAGCCATCTATTCGACCTAACCATGCTCTTGGTGCCGGTTTCAGCCCATACAAGGCTTTCTTCAATCTGCATACATGAGACTTCTTCT
>APFE030677505.1:97580-111549 GCA_000404065.3 Pinus taeda
ATCATGACTTTTACAATTTTACATCCGAAGGGGGAAAACCCATTTGACATAGACCCTCATAGATCACCCAGTTCTGCGACCAACTATAATCTAGCAGATCAACGCACTAGGATTCCCCTAAGATTCTAATGACAAAATTCATTGTGGCTTTGGGGTTAGGCTGAAGGAAAACTCTGCCAATCATGGATCATGAGACAAAAAACCTTCTGGAACGTAGATTATCAGTAGAAAATTAGGTCCACCTAGGCAATTTTCATACATGACTCAGCTCTGCTAAGATTATTTACAATTCACACATGCAGACTGGGTTTACAATACAATATGATCGGGTTGATGATGATAGGCACGGACACGTCGCTCAAGCGCTATCCCTTTTGCAAAAAGGGGGTGTACTGCTAATGGGTAGTTGACAAGTAGTGGTCAACAGGGCTCCTATGGATTCCTGTCCCAAATCTTAAGGTCTTTATTAGTCTTTGCATCATCACAGTAATGGGACAACAATCGCAAGTTGTAATGAACATAAACCAAGCTCTCTGCCCGGTCTAAACTCAACCTGTTCCTTTTAACACTGTGGATGAAAGAATAAGAGCTCCAACACCTCTCTGCAAAAGAAGTGTTTACCACCTGTGATTGCACCCACTATGCTAAAGTCTGTAGAAGTGGAGTAGCCCCTCCATGCATGTTTTACCACTCAAGAGAAGAAAAAGTCTCTCGATCTCTAATTGCATGCATGCTCCCAAATGGACTAGTGTTAAGCGTATAGTTGCTCAACTGTCTTCGTACCATGGCAGCCTCCTCCTCATCAGGGACTAATTTACTCAATGCAATCATATATTTTTTGTGAACCTCTTCATCTTGGTGTGGTTTTCTCCTGCTTCCCCCCCAGGTGCTAGTGTTGAAAGCCATGATGGATGATGGTATTTAGGTGTCAAAACATATGCTAATGCATGCAATGGAACATTTAGCATTTCCCATCAGTTTTCTACCTTTGCACGAATATAATTGTACAAGATGATATCTCGAGGCTCAACAATGTGTTTAATCTGCCCCAACATGCTATCTATTTGCTCATACACCTCCCCAATTATTGGTCGATCTAAATCTCCAAACTTGATCATGTAATAAATTGGTTTGGTGAATTGCAAAACATATTTAACCTGTGACCAAAAGTAAATGTCGAGAATAGTGTCCTTGGCTACATTAACACCATCTCTATCAGTGTTAATTTCATCCCATGTTTCAACACACACCATATTAGTTAAAGCTTGTCCCACCTTCACTAGCCGCCTAAAGGTGAGGTAATAACTGGCAAATCTTGTCTTTGCAAGTTTAAGCAACTGCAACTTGGAGTAAGTGCCGTAGAAGTAGTTTAGCCTTGTATACCCTGTGATGAATTTAATGAGTTGCTTCCCTCTCATGTAAAGCTCATTAATCCACCCACATTATTTATGCTTCACAATATCATGCATCAAAAGGTTCAATGTGTGAACCAAGCACCCAGACCAAAAGATGTGTGGATGAGTACGCTCAATAACTTTTCCTGTTGCCTTACAATTCACTGCATTATTTGTGATCACTTGAACCACATTATTCGGACCAGCATCTTTGATTGATTGCAATAGGAGATCTGCAATGTTTTGGGAAGATGCATTGATGGAAGAGTCATTACATGTAATAAATACTGCATCACTAGCAGAAACACCAAGAACATTTATCAAATGTTGATTTCTTATATTTGTCCACCCATCTGATACAATGGATACCCCACAATCTACCCACTCATTTGTAAAACGTGTCAAAGCTCTTTGAACCTTTGCTTTTTCTCTTTCTAATAACATTGTTCTAGCTTTCTCATAGTTGGGGGACTTGTATCCTTTTGGGGCTTCATTGGTGGCCTTTAACATTTCATGCCAATAGGGAGAGCGAAGCACATTGAATGGTACACCGCAAGCACAAAGAAATCGGACTATCTTTCCATCCACATCATCCCTCCCAGCAACATTAAGGAAATCCGCTATTGTTCTTTTACCTCCAGAGCTTCTAGAAGTACCATGAGGAGATGAGCTACCAAATCTAGAGGTTGCACTTGATGCAGAATGAGTTTTTTGTTTCTTGCTTTTTTGTTGTGCAGCCTCCTCTATTTGGATGTATTTTCTTCTTTGTTCAACTGAAATGTTTTGGCAAATTTGTATCCCCACAACACCCTTTTTATCATCACTATCCATCACCCCACAAAGATGCCTCCTCACACAAGTATATGAACCACTAAATGGTTTTCCTCCATGACAATCATGAGGGCACAAAAATTTGTAGCTTCCACCACCCTTTTCCCCTTCAAGTTTGGTCACATAGTTCCACAAGGGTGTTAATGCAACTTTCCCCTTAGTGTTTCAGTTTTCCCTTTAGGTTCAACTTCATCCCCTTCCTCTTCAAACCCTTCCTCCTCATCATACATTGGGTCACTCATATTGGGACCACCACCCTTTTGTGCTTCTTCCCTTCTATTCCTACTCCCCCTTTCCATCATTAAAACCAAAAGTGGAATGATACATAGAAGCCAAAAGAACACCATCTTGGAATATGGATATAGGTGGTGGACAACTTGCAATTAAATAAGCAAGTAGAAACAATGGGAAAGAGTAGGAGAGGGAGGAGAAAAATATTAAAAAAAATGTCAAAAAAATAAGGGAGTTTGGGGTTTGCCCTTACCTCTTTAGCTCTTGTAGATGGAAGTCCTCCAAGCCCCTACTCTAAGCTCCTCCTCCTTCTCCTAGCTCCTCCTCCTTCACTCCTCCAAGCTCTACTAGTTCCTCCTCCCTTCTCTTCTCCAAATCTCATAAACTTAAAGTGAGAAAATGAGAGATGAATGGGAGGTTAAATCCCTTCATTCCTCACCCTAACCCAAGGTGGACCCACCCCCAACAATCCAAAATGCCAAAATATAAAAATTAAAAATTGAAAAAAACAGAGCTTTTTTGGCCACACAACGGAAACGGAGGAAGTTATATGGAATCGCTCACGATCCGTATGCTTCGCACTCTGAAGCGCGACGCTTCATACGGCCGAAGCATCGTACGAAGCGTGTTTCGGTCACACGCTTCAGAAATTTCCAGGAAGCGTGTTTATTAGTCCGAAATGCGTTTCAGTTTTTTCGAAACAAGTTTCATATGGTGCTTCCCCCATGCATCCGTACAGATCGCGGATCGGGGTTTTGAGCCGGGGGGGAGGGGACGTTTCTTGCAACACTGTTCCAGACTAACCAAGATGTCAGTGTTTGGGTGAAGTCAGTGACTTACTTCTCGGTAACTAAGTTGCAGTGCAGCAGTTAGCAGTGGCAGTGCTATGGGCAGCATGTTGAGAGGGAGTTGCAGTGCAGATGTAACAGTGGCAATGAAAGTGTCATGGGCAGTATTACAGGAACCAGCAGTGCAGTGGATGTGGGGCAGCAGGCCAAGCATCAGCACAGAGGATCGATGCGAAGGATCAATGTGATGCTTCTATCGTGAAGCATTGTTAGAGCACATTCCTTACTAAGAGGGAGTGTTGATTATGGGTAGAATCAAATGTGCTCTAGCCTTGAAAATTGGTGGAGAGGCTAAGGCATATGAGATCTCCAAGACTCGGAAATCATTTGGAGAAATTCCACCCGAATGAGGAGTTATTAAAATAATTAATATTTTTAATGGGTTCCTAAGTCTAAACTTAAGGAAAATAAAAATATTAATGTGTATTAATAAAATATGGGTGAGAAAGTTCTAAGTGACGAGGATCAAGCTAGTTCTAATCTTAGTCGTTGATTAGGAACTTAATATCGATCGTTGATTCGTCAACAAGAGAGTATAAGAGGAGGCTTGAGGGTTAGTTGAAGATACACCAAGTGATCAAAGAATTTGATTTTCTGGGGCGAGGTTTGCTGAGGAAATCGAGTTAGTGATCAGAGTTGCAGTGAGGGGCAATTCAGCAAGGGATTTTCATCCGAGGCTAAAGAATACATAGCAGAGAGGCAACGCAGTGCCGGGAGAGAGGCAATGCAGTGCTGGAAGAGACATCGTAGGCCCTAGAAGGGCTGACGCAAAGGACGCAAAAGGCTGACATTAGAGGCTGACGCTGGGCTTCAGAGGTGGCGCTGGGGAGATTCTGTTGGGCAGACTAGGAGTAGATCAGCTAATTCTGAGCAGGGAGAAGGTGACTCAACTCCTGGAGGAGTGATGCAGTTCCAGAGCAGTGCTTGGAACAGCTTTCGCTGTCCAGCATAGGGAACAACTGGAGTCACTATGGGCCTTGATCATCCGATTGTTGATTTGTCAGAATATCTTTCTCTGAATAGAGGTACTACTACAAAGGATATTCTTTGTTGGATGAGCCATTTCTGGCACCCTAGTCATATTCATGAAATCTGCTTAATAATACAAACCCTCTATACGCTGCATCGGTTTTCCTGAATTGGGTTTTCCCGAGGACGAGTGTTCAAAGATAACGGCGTCCCTTGTGTTGTTGTCTTAGTTTATTTCAATGCATGATCTGTATATTTGTGAAGGTTGCAATAGTGTTTACTTCGATCTTTATGCAATTAAATAACTTGTTAATGTAAAGAACAAGTAGGAGATTGTAAACTAGTAATTGCAGTAGGGGTTTCTGATGTGTTAGATTCAGGAATTTTCAGATCTGATATTTTGTATAGTTGTTTTCCCAAAGTAACAATAACATTAGAAGGTCTAGACTCATATAAAACATGACGCTTCCACAAGTATGGTTGGACTAAAAGAACATCACAAACTTCAAGGGGATAAATATCACACAATTTCTCATCCTTAAAGGCCTTGATGTTGTAGGGCAAGCGACATTGTTGGCTGACGTGGAGATCTCGCCCTTGGTGGAGCCACTTGATGGTGTATGGTTGTGGGTGTGGTGTGTCAACATGCCCAACTGCTTAATGACCTCTACTGAGATGAGGTTCTTTTGACTCCCGCTATTGACAATGAAACGAAGTAGAGTACCCTTCACCCACATTTCTGAGTGAAAGAGGTGCTCACCTTCCTCTGGATCTCCAAGCTCACTTTGCTAGACCTTGGTGGTGGCAATGATTGCACTGTGTTTTGCATGAATGATCTATTTATCATTGTCTAAGCCTAGTTCAGAGTTGGATCTTGCATCTGACTCTACCTCCTTTAGCTCGGCCACCAATGACTACCTTGCGTGACATTCATTGGTGTTATGAGAGGGCCTCTTGTGGAACGCGCACCACTTTCTTGTGTCTTTCTTTGTCTTCCCATTACCATTCTTTGTTTGTGGCTTAGATGGGTTGTCTTGGGGTGGTCCACCCTAGCTCTATCCTTTGTTCTGTGATTTGGGGATGTCCTTGCCCTTCGCAGACCCAAAGTCTCACTTCTTCTGTTTAAATTTTTGCTCGATTTTGACAACATATCGGTATGTTATGCCAAGAGAGGATATGTCCAAGAACTTCATTTATATTTTGATGTATCCGTGCGGACAGCCACAGTACTTGAGCACCAGATGTCACTCGGAGTCTTTGATAACCAGCTTGGTGCGCAAGGTATGAAAGATATTTGTGAACTCTGGCACTACCCCTTTCCTGTCGTAGTGTGGTCCATCTCGATTCTCATGTACTGGTCTTCGTAGCTTCCAACAAGGTAATATTGTTCCTTAACAGCATCCCTAAAAGAGTCCCAAGTGGGTGCGACTGAAAATAGTGTGGATTTCTCTATGGCTTTTTGCTCATGGTAAGTTTTCCACCAATCCTTGACATGGGGAGTAGCCTTATGGAGTGCAAAGGTAATATTTTCTCTATTGGAAAAATTGTCGATCGAAAAGTACCCTTCTAGCGAATTTAACCATTTGTCTAGAGCATTTGCATCTATCTGGCCTTCAAATATAGGAATATCAAAATTAACTTGTACCTTAAGGGCAGTGACACCTCCAAAGTGGCCACTTGATGAAGATAAGTCACTTATTGGCACCCATTGAAGGATTTGGGAAAAATTATCCATCATCATTCCTTTGTTGCTCATGAGATTCCTTGAGCAACAACTTAATAGTGTAGGTTTTAGCCCTATATAGAAATTACCTGCAAACAAATTCTTCAAACAGAAAAAAATTATATAATGGCGAGAACATAAAACAAATATACACAGATTTTTTCCCCTGGATTCCAAAACCGAGACTACCAGATTGATTTTTCATTATATTCCTTTCAATGTTACAATACATATATATACATGTTGAAGCATTCATAAACCCCAATCCACTAACCCTGAATTAGAACATAATCATAGTTCCCTTGACCGGATCTACAAAATATCATGGGCAGAAAACCATCATGCCCAAAACCATGTGCAAACCCCATGCACAAAACCATGGGTAGGTACACCTACCATATTTGGGTCCATCCCCCATCCTTGGGTGTGCCTAACTATTATTAGGTCCACATATAAAAAAATCCTGGAACATTGCACGGGGGTCTACTGCCCCCCCTACAAACCCCCTGACAAGGGGTGTCGCCCCCCCCACTGTGCTCGGTGCCACGTACAGCACATGCGGCTAGTCGTGGAAAAATCATAACACATACCCAACAAATAGGATCTCCTGCTCCCTCGTCTTTCTTTTCTTCAACCATGGAAGGTCGTCAATGTCGGTGAGGATGGCCTTGTAAGGGCTCAAGCAGTTCAAGTCCTAACTCCTTATAACCTAACCTCATTAGGTACACACATAGAAAACAAGTAAAGATCAAACTTCTCTAATACCACTAATCCAAATTTATAAAGGGAATAAAATGATGCACAGGCTTTATAACCAAAACACAAAGAAACAATGAAACTTGACTCCTATTATTAAATGGAAAGTACTTAAACTGTATAAATGCAAAATGAAACAATTAGCTCGAATGGTGGTAGCTTATCTTAAAGAAGAGATGTGATAGCTAGGCACCTTCGCCAAACTGTCTTACAATGAGGCTTGAAGGCATTTTTATCATAAAAAAGCAATGAGAAAACATCCAAAAACCTAACTCTAGGATGTGAAGCACAAAAAGGCTAGTGGACCTTGATGGGGTAAGTTGGAACGTCAACTTCCTAGGGTCGTAAATTTGACATATGATCTCTATGTTGTGCGCTTGATAGCCTGTTGGAAAGGTCTAACCAAGAAGTAAATTTTTCCCATGCAATAGGCAGTGTATGACTTTTGAGTAGTGTGGAAAAAGTCTGCAAAAAATCCCGATTTAATCCTAAAAACGCAATTTTTTGAACTAAACGATTTAATCCCCCGACTTTTTGGCGACTTTTTCCCAAAGGAAAAAATCACGATTTTTTCCTTATATTCCCGATTTAATCGGGAGTCGACCCAAAAAGTCTGCCTCCCTTCCCAGGCCGCGGATAAAGAGGCCGCAAAGGTGAAAAAACTGTAAATTGAAGCTTCTATCCATGCATTTTGAAGTTATTGCATTGTATTGTTTGTCATACTTCTTGCGAGCATAGTAGTCTCATTTGTATTCTGTTAGTTTTGACGTTAAGATATGTTTTTGTTTTCCAAGGAAAAACAAATCTTTATACTTCATATTTCTAGTTAGAAAGCAAAATATGCATTGGCTAAGCCTCTAGGCTTTCAGTGATCCAGACTCTAACAACCACTGCCCCTTCAAAAGATTACAAAAGTACCAAAAGGACAAGCATACAACAGTGTCTCGTAGAAAGAACCGCACACCATCAAAAACATTGTTACAGTTGTTGAATGCTTCCAGAAGAAACAACAAAGAGGAGGTCATGAAGATCAAATAACAACCTGTCCAAAAAAAACAAAACCAGTGCCTCAAAAAAGAACCCATTTTTCAGACAGGAACAAAGTACTTGTGAAAGCTTGTGACAACAAAGATCCTTCCTGCAATGAGAGCACATTTTGAAAGGGAATCTTCTTTTGTGGTGAACTTCTTGTAAATGTGGGGAAAGGTTATGTATCAGAAGTGGATTTTACCTCCAAGAGTTTTTGAATAATAGATGCCAAGGCTAGGTTAGTAATCTGACATCTACTGTTTTCTCAGAAAATAAGCAGCTTGGAGTCACCAAGCGTTAATTTTCACATCTAACTGTGATACTCACGGTTAATTTTCATTGGACCTACCACCTAACACCTTATTACCCAAGCAAATTACAATCTACTGAATAAATGCATGACTTATTTCTTAGTACAATTAGGAAACAAAAATTAAAAGGGGAAGAGGATCTCAGTGACTGATTACTTGATGACTTTTACATGACTCATGATATACATTTATTATATTTTTTGTTGATATTTTGACTCTTGAGAGTTGAGACTCAGACAGGTCTCAAAATTCAGGAGTTGATTCACTATTTTGATATGTGATGTAGCACTGGACTTCATATACATATTATATATTAGCTTACTTCACATGTTTATGTGGAAATGCATTTATTTGATGTTGTGGATACTCTAGATGTTAAAAAAAATAAAAAATAAAATGAATAATTTTGTGTTGTTTTAATTTTTCCGACTTTTTGCCGACTTTTTCAAAAAAATCCCGACTTTGACGAGTTTTTCAACTTTTGGACCCTTGCCGAATTAATCCCGACTTCGACTTTTTCCACATTGCTTTTGAGTGCCTCTTTCCCCAAAAAAACGTCGTTTAGGGCCTCAAAATGGCTCCAAAAGTTCAAGACCTAAATGTTGGCTTGATGGGGCCTAACCCAGGTTTGGAGTTATTTAGCGAAACAAATCCTTGTACTGCTGGCCCTTTCGGAAACAGTCTCGGAGCGCAGACTGAGGTCTCACCCGAAGCAGTATGGGGGGATGCTGGAACCAAGTTTCCACACCCTTGAGATGTCTGTGGGGTTGATTTAATCCAACTGTGACTACCTTTGCGCAGGTTACTTCGCACACTTTCCTGACCTGCGAGGCCTTCGCGCCCTGTTATATTCGCCTTTGTGCAGCCCTAACCAGGGGCTGTGAAGCTTTCGCACTGCCAGAGCAGCGATCTGCGCTATTTCCCTTAGTGACACTGCGGATCTTACTTATCTTCTTATAATAGTTAGTTATCTTTGCATAAACAAATACTTTATCTTATATTCACTTATTCAACATATTCATATAAGTTCGTGCAACAAATAAACAGTAAACTTGCAATTCATGCCCATTATACGTCAATGCATAAAACAGAAAACGATACACAAACATACTGTAAAACTTCTCTTTATTAATGCTTCAATTGGTTACAGACTCAACCTGCCCTGCGCACTCAGCTGTAGGGCTCCACGCACTCAGCTGCGGACTACTAGGCCTCTGCACACTCAGCTACAGAGCCTTCCCCTACTCTATGACCCAAAGACTCGACTTTCCACTTAGACTCAATGCTTCATCATTAGATCTTCTATCTTCTATTATCTTATTCATATTTTTACACTTAGAGCCTCGCTCTATTTATACAGTGCCATGGTCCGCGGACCATAGGTAGAACTCTCAAGCCGACACTACATTTTACAAAAGTAAGGGCGAACAACCCTATGACTCAATTACAATTTCATGCTCCACGCCCACAAATCGCGGAGTCTTTACATCAGACTTAGTCAAAACTTGGGCTTCAAGCCCCAAACCTTGCCTTGGGGGGGTCCCACGCCCAACAGGCCCCCAACACAAACATCGTGACTCGCCTTTGAGTCACTCTGTCGGTGCGAATATCTTCACGTGGAGGCCTCCCAACTCTGCTCGGACTGCTGCAAGGTCAGCGACGCATTGAGTGGTTGCCTACTGTATCTCTTGTACACGTTGTTCGGAGACCGGGTATCTGAATTGCTTCCCTGTAGCTGCTCCTGCATCCCCTACATCTATTTATAGTCCCGCGCCTTTTTTCAGCTACGTGGAACGCTAAGACTGTGTTGTTGTCAGCTAGTCAGATAGTCGGGCCACCCGTGTATGGCTTTAACCGACTGCCATTCACTTTGCCTGGGAAGGGTTCTCCATTTAGCTTTACCAACTGCACCGCGCCTCCGTCTGTGACTTCCTTAATAACATATGGTCCTAGCCAATGCATTCTGAACTTTCCTGGGAATTTATCAAACTTACTATCATATAGTAACACCAAATCATTCACCTTGAAGGTTTGCAACTTAATATGTTGATTGTGCCAGGCCTTTTCGTGTTGCTTTTGTACTTGCTGATGGAATCCAGCTAAAAAAAGTTCCTCTTTGAGTTCCTCCAACTGCGCGAGCCTCTCCTCCAAGGCTTCGTGGTTCGTCATACCTGTGAGCGCTACTATGCATAAACTAGGCACGATATACTCCATTGGGATTACGGCTTCCACTCCATAGACCAACCAGAAAGGTGTCTATCCCGTCCGTTTCTTGCACGGTGTCCTATAAGCCCACAAAACTGTTAGTACGCACAGGTCCCAATCACTTCGCTGTGCATTATATACCCTGTTCAGTGCTTCGCACACTTCGTTAAAGGCTTCTGCATGGGTAACCTTCTGCACACTCATTCTTTCCACACTCCTTCGTCCCAACTGGAGGGACCGTTTGCGCAATTGCGTTGCCAACACATGCTTATTGACCATGTTCCCCAACGTGAAGTCCATGTGCATCCACACAGGTTGTTTACTATATGCCTTTACCCACCTGGATAGAAGCATGCACGAACCATCCTGTACATTTTATTTATCTATTAGCCACATCTGAGGCTTCCCAAAACACATGCGCATCATTCTCCTGCATTCACGCCAATCCTCAAAGCTTCCTTGGTGCGTACCCCACCATCTCGCGGGCGTAGTGTGTAGTACCCATTCCAAAGCCTCAAAACGTTGTTGTTCTGACACCTCCCTTTTAAATCTATTCAAGAAAGCATCTACCTCACTTAACCCATCATAAGTAGGCAGATCCCTTACTTTCATCAATACGTAGTGCAACGATCTTGTCATCATGTTACAGTTCAGCGTGGTTACCTTGTGTAACCGGTTCTGCCATCGCTCTATCTCTTCATCTGAATCCAATGTACAGGAGCTTTCGCGCTCCCATGAGATCCGTCCATCTGCGATGGGATTTACCCAGTCTTGCTCTCACGCGGTTATCTTGTAGATGCAGTCCAAATCATCGTTGCTTTCATAGTCGCGCACCAGCTCTATGTATCACAATCCTTCTGCAAGGTCCAAAGGTATGACTACGCGCAGAGACTTTTTTCTGAAAAACCATCTTGCGCTTCTTTAGATTTATCACCCCATTCATGTCAATGGTCCAATCGATTCCTAAGAGCACGGGATAGGGATTGCTGTCATCAAGAATCTCTATCACTTCAAAGTCTGCTAGCATGCTTGCCCCTTCAATATCCATGGTGATTCCTTGAAATATCCCCATGGGTATTATCTTTTGTTGGTTCGCCATTCGCACCTGGATAGGAGACCATTGCAGCGTAGGCCTTCCCATGCGCTCCCATGTCTACTTCGGCAAAACTTTCAGGTCCGACCCTGGGTCTAGAATTACTTGGTCCAACTCATATTCTCCAATCTGTGCGGTCAACCTCATTTCTCTTCCCATCCTCGTCGCATGTTTTCCAATCTTTCGGACTACACGCGGTTCTCCTGGCACGGTCCCAGTGCATCTATTAATGAGTTCCTGCAATCCCTTTGCAGCCTTACTATCGCATAGTAGCTTCATGCATGTTTCTAGGAACGTCGCGAGCATCGATGGGTCTATTTCTAGGTTCAGTCTGTCTTTGCTTCCTGAAGTGGAGGCATCAGCGAAGCTCTTCCTAGCTTTCCATGAAGGTTTCCTTAGCACACTCCAAATCAAACTCTAGTTCTTTCATCGGAGCCTTGCAAACCCAAGTACTATCTTCAGGCTATTTACCTTTATCATCTCCTGTCGTAATTCCACTTCGGAGCACAATGTTCACATTGGGGTCTTCCTCGCACAACTCAGACCTCATCATCTGTAGGTTCTGAATCAGGGGAGGTTGGAGCGGTCCCTTGTCGCGCAACCTAGCTATTAGCGTAGGATAATCCTCCATCTCGTGATCAAACAAGGTACAATACAAACATGATAGACGCGTTGGATTTGTACAATCACGGGCATAAAGTCCTAGCCCCCCACAATTGTAACATATTAGCTTTCCACGACCTCTTCTAGGTCCTCCTCCACCTCGGCCTCGTTCGCGCCCCTGAAATCCGGTTCGTGCCACCCCTGCGTTCTGGAAAAGGGGTCGTGTTTCGGCCTGAACTCTATAGGTGGGAGTCCTATCCATCATTAGCTCATAGCTTCTATAGGTAAGCTCATCGTGTCCAACCTATTTACAAAAGTTACAAAACAACTGTTGTGAATTATGTGTACTTCTATAGCAAATGGCAGTTGTTCGTAACATGCTTTCCTCCTATTTAACAAATCGCGCACCACAAAGCAAGTGTCGCGCTAGGTCCTGCTTCTGCCTCTGGTCTTACAGGCATCAATCCTCCTTCCGCGAGGTAATTCGCGAACACTAGGCAGTAGTCCTTGTCGTGACCCTGACCCTTAGATTTAACACACCATACCTCTTCGCGCATTTCTGGTTGGGCTATTGTTAAAATTGGCGACCAGGGAAAAACTTCATGTGGGTCATCTTATTCATGGCTAATAATATTTTTATTAGATTCCTCTCGTCGAGAGGTGTAGGATTGATATAAAGATCATCCGATTCCGATAAGTATTCATGGAGATATGAATTTATTTTGATTATGGAATTATTATCAAGCCGACCTACAACTCATGTAGCTCAGAAGCCCAACAGTCGCATCTATTCAAACACCAACATTGTGTATAAATACAGGAGGACTCTTCCTCATTTGGACTCACTCATCTCATCACATCTCTCTCTCTACTGCGCTGAAAAGAATCTCTTCTCCACTGCGCAGAAAAGGGTCTCCCTCTCACACATGTGAAGTCGGAAGTTGCCGAAACTGAAGCTGCAACTGCAGAAGTAAAGATTGACCTGCGTGGACTAGAATATCTCCTCATCTGAACTACACTGTAAGTTCATCTGAACCTCCTCTGAAAGCCGCAACTTTTGGTGGTGGAATCAAGTCAATCCGACAGACGGTTTGCAAGATATCGACTGCCCTAATTTGAAGCCAAAAGTTGCCGAAACTGAAGCTGCAACTGCAAAAGTAAAGATTGACCTGCGTGGACTAGAAGATATCTTCATCTGAACTGCACTGTAGGTTCATCTGAACCTCCTCTGGAAGCCGCAACTTTTGGTAGTGGAACCATGCTGATCCGACAGTTGGTTTGTGAGATATCGTCTGCCCTAGTTTGATGATGAAGCCGCTAATGTTGATGCTGCTTATCTAGGGTTTGCTACTATTGATATAAATCAGATTTATTGTACTATTTCTCTTTGCTGAATTATTGAAGATAAAAGAAGATTTGATCAAAGAGTTTCCCCACACATTGTGGAGTTTGTCCCTGGCTAGCCGCCACATCTTGTGTCTCTTGTCTTGGCTTGTTTTTTGTCGATCATTTAATGTTCTATCTGCACTTCACTTTATGTACATGTGATTTCTTATCTGTGGAATATAATAAGAAAAAGAAGTAAGCTGTTATAAGCATAGAACATACCATAACTTAACATGGTATCAGAGCTAAGGTGAAGACAAAGCCCGAGCAAGAGCAATAGCAATCACCGAAGAGAAGATTGGTGAGGCTATCCTAAAAGAACTATGGGGTCCTCAACACTCTGCCAAAGGCAAGCTTCATAAGAAAGATCACTATCACGGATGGAAGATGTCTATCGATCTAACCCTAGAAGATCTAGGAGTGTTGGACCATGTAACAGGCAATATTGTTGAGCCTCCGTCAAATGCATCTGCTGCTACATAGAACAAATGGAAAACCGAAGAAGTCAAAATAGAAGATCATCCGGGACTCTATCGACAAGCACTTGGTGGCCTACATCTCTGAACTGGACACCTCCAAGGAAATCTACG
>APFE030677510.1:1890-33302 GCA_000404065.3 Pinus taeda
GGATGATCATCTGTTCGGCAATGATGTACATTTGATGTCTTTATATTCCTGAATATATCGTAGCCCAGATGGATGAAACTAGATCCGGGGTCTTCAAAACTCGTTCAATATTCACTCGGAGTACAAGTAGATCCATGTAAAAAATGTTCTGGAGTCGAACATGGAAAGACATCGCCTGATTACCAGCGAATGATGTAAGTTGTTAACAGGTGCAAGAGGAATCACCAATAATGACAATGACCCTCAAGGTACTACAGTACAATTCGCGTGGTGTGAAAAAGGACTTGGCATCGAACACCACGCAAAATCTCTCGGTTGAAGGCCATTAATGTAAACTTGTCGCCGAAAGTGAGAAACTTGCAATTGAGGCATGCAAGCTTCAAAGTACTGAAAGGGTTGCTCCTAAGTCAACTTCCTGGATAATGAGCTGATGTCGACAAGAAGTGACCCATCGCAGGAGGGCCTTAATGAATCCCACATCAACGACACGGAACGAAGCAAATGATTTTAGAGGTGAAAACAAACTGACGATACAAGGTTCAGGGTGGCGGTCATGAAAGGATGGAGCATGAATGTATTGCAGTGGGTGAGACACAGGTGAATTGTCTGAATGACTTCTCTTGAACATATCGGCGAAACTGATGATGGATTGGTAGTGTTAACCCCAAATATGGATGGTTTGATGGACCAATGGTGATGACCAGTGAATGGAACAACCAAACTCGACATGGATGCGGAAGGAAAGTGTCATGTTCAAGAGCGACTTGCTACCAATAAAGTTTCTTCAAGTTTTTCTTCCCAATTTTCCCCAGTCATTGCTGACCAGTACCTCTTTATTTTTGTCAAGCTTGAGGAGAATAACATATGCTTTTTCTATAATCCGCCCTTCGGGCGAACCTGTCACTATATTTTAGCGAGCCTAACGACAGTGAAGCTCGTTCTCATCCATTTGGACGAGTTTGTCGCTATTAGGTTTTAATGAGTTTAACGACAAATATAACTCGGTCTCTTTCAATTTTAGAGAGTCTGAAAGAAATGGAAAGGAGAATCCAAAGATTCTTTTTCGTTATATAATCCCTTAAGTCCGAAAAAGCATTAAATAATACAGAAAGGGATGAATTTTCGATAGTTTTAACGAGCCGAACAAGACAAGCGCTCGATATTTTTGTGTAATAATCCCTCAGGTCCAAAAAGATTAAAATATAGAGGAGGAATAACACTTCCGATGCCTTTAACGAGCCAGAGAGGCCAATCGCTCGACAATCTTTTCATATTTTACAAGTTAGGTGAAAAGAGCTTAAAGAAGACTTATTTTCGAGGAACGAGTGATGGTTTCGGGTAGCAGCTGATTCCAGGTAAGATTTGGAATTTTCCAATCACGGTAGTGTCACAAGGATGGCTAACAGAATCGCTCTTCGCAGATGTTCCTCAAAGGGGTAAACAATCATATGGGGGTGAATGATCGGCTAAAAACAGAGTGGAGGTGATGGCGAGAACACAACCAAGGCTCAAAAGCTAGCGATAAGGCATTCACAATGGTTATTTACTGGTTCATTTTTTAATGAGGTTAAACGCCAGGGGAAACATTTGCTCATGACTTATGTTTATTTTTTAACGATCTTGAACTATGCGCTAAAACTACTCATGGAGGGTTTATTTTTTAACAAGCTTGAACTCTGCGACAACATTGCTCTCCAGTGGTATGATAAGAAATGTCTCATTCGAGATGCTATTTTGAAGTGGCTTACATCTCTCAAGCTTTTCCATGGATCCTTTCTTTATGCAAGTTCTTCACTTGCATGCGGAAAGGTTTGCATGCCCCCAAGTATAGCGAAAAATTTCCAGGTTACCAAGAAAGTTCTATCCGCGTAGCAGATAAAATGCTTCCTCGGCGATGTCTATCGAAACAGACAAAGGTGAATGGCGCAAACACATTCCACTCACATAACTTTAGTGAAGGCATCTTATTCCATCCTGTTCCCATTTTCCTGTGAGGACGGGTTCGCCAGACTAGTCATATATCCCTCGCGGAAATCCACTCTATACCCAAGGTTTTCCTGCCGAAACAGACCAGGGTGCATATCCCCTGGGTTTCAATCACATCTTCCTGAATCACTCGCGCTCATCAGGTGGACAGACTGGAGACCAATGAGACATTTCTTGCGTGAAAAGACCATTTATGGATGGCATTTGACTATTTGCGTTGTGTGAACCGGGGAATGACATTTGGTCCATGAGCTTGACCATTCTGCCTTCGTGTGGAAAACACATTACTCTAAAGAGTGATGAGACGATGGCTCCCATGCAATAAATATAGTCACATCCAAGGAGTAGATTATAATATAAAGGTCCTTAAACTACCATAATGTTCATGTGAACAATTTTCCTTCTCAAAGTAATGGGCACATTTGGAAGGATCCCTAAAGGTCGACTGGTTCCCTTGTCGAAGCCTGTTAGATTTCTCATTTCAGGCAAAAGCGATGGCGAACCAAGTGCTTTCCAAGCAGTTGAGGAAAGGATACTCACAGAAGGCCCTTCATCAATGATGGTACCAATCATGACCATTCTGTAAGCTTGTACAATGATTCTGAATGGTACACTGGCTGGTAAGTGGGGTCTGCCTAGTAGATTCTAGTCGAAGGATACGACTAGGTTGCTTGGTGGTGGGACCGAATAGACGGCCGGATATGAATCCGATGAACTTCCTTCCTACGATAAAGGAATGAGAGGACTGCCCCCAAGCTCATCGGAGTCTGTGTTGATGAAAAGAATTTGAACGGTCTCGTTCTCTTTCTCTTCAGTGACGGTATCATTTGAAGATGAACACTTTGAAGGCAAGATCGGGTCAACTGCCATATCGAACCTTTGACTTTTGTCTTGTATGGATTGAGAGGGTTCATTATCAATGGTAGACGCTTCAGCCGACCACAATGACGGGCCAGCCAGATTTTCAACCGGTGGAGGACTTGGCAAGAGTTTTTTTATATCCAGGAGGAAGTCGTAGCGGTGAAACTAGACGATCATCCAAAAATATTTTAGCCTCGTCAAGGAAGGGAAAATGGTGGATGGCGTGACTACCTTCACACAACTTACAAGGAAGTTTAGGATTCCTTCTTTGTCCATGTGCTTCACTTTCACTGGTTGATGGTGAGCATTCAACATGATCGCTGGAGGTTGATGCTACCGGATTGTGCAAACGAGGAGACCAGTCCCTTAAGATCTGAGGGATGCAGTGAAAATCTCTGTGATAGTGGTCTCCATTGCAAATGACACAAGGAGATTTAGGTTTTGACTGTGCAGTGTGAGAATTTTCGCTAGACGACGCTTGGTTGCCCCTTTTGATTTTTTGGCTCCTTTTTCTTCTTTTCCATTTTCTCTTTCTGCTTCTTTTTCTTCTCAGTTACTTGACTTTTAGCTTTATCAGCATTAACAGGCGAAGAGGAAGGAGGAGAGAGAGAATCAGATGAAGTATAAGGTTGGGAGGCAACTCTAGTGTCGTCTAGTTTCTGATTAGACTGTTCAAGAATTACGGGATTCTGAATGACAGAGGTAGAGAAGAGCCAGACAGGAAAACCATTTTTCAACTCTGGAAGTGACAAAGTGGCCATATGGGGTGGACCAACATCTCCCCAAGAGGAGAAGGGACTAGGATTTCCTCCAAGGGGAAATCCTTGGTTGGTAGATTCCATTTTCTCAACCTAAAGATCAACGGGGGAATTTGTGACGTTATTCCGATTTAGAATAAATTTTAGATGCTTTGACACAACTTGTTTTTTCAATTTTAAAGAGTCAAGAAAAAACAAAAGATGACTCTAGTCGCCTTCGACTTTTATTGAGCCTGAAGTGACAAGTGCTCAGAGGACCTTTTCTTTTAAGGAGTCTGAAAAGGAGAAAAATAGACTTCTCTGGAGATCTAGGTAGAGGGGATTACCAAACCAATCGCAAAACTATAGAATACCTTTTATGGTACGACAATCAATCTTCTTGAATGCTGTGATGAGTGCATTGCGATCGATAGGGCGGTAGACATAGCTTCCTAAGGATAAAGGATGCAACCTATTGTGGTCTCCCAATATATACTCGACGGTACGAGGGAGCACAAGTCCGTACTGGCACTTGCCATCTCAGAGTGGAGGAATCCCAACCAACAATGAAAACAACAGTTACCAGGTTTTATGACGCGGGAATACGTTTCTAGACTAGACCTGTAGATGTTGTGCATTAGGTTCCAAAGCATTGTTAGATTCATTAAATATATTTTAAGTTGATCTTGCTTAAAAATTTGCCTTTCAGGTTCACCACGTGATGTGTATACAATTCCTAAAATGCATTCTAAGATGATAAATAAATGTTTGCTCTTCTTTTGGCAATGAAAATCCTAGCTTCTAAGGAAAGAAAGTCGAGAATCTTTCAACAAAGATCACAGAGCACACACTAAATGCACCGTCCTAAATCAAATCAAGTAGTCTAAATGAAAATGCACATGCAAGTATTTTTTTTCAGCCTTCTTAATGTATGAATGATGATAAGAAAGCTAAGTGAAAATCTGAATTATCTTCAAAGCGACAATACTCAACAAATTTCTTTTCAAAATGAAGTGAAGGTAAGAGAGACACTTTGCGATTTCAAAATGAAAATTGCTTTTCGAAACTTTAAAAACTACTAATTCATATCATATACAATAGTAATTGTATAATCGACTATCAAGAACAATGGGATTCTCTTCTATAACTGAAAACGACAACTACAACACTTTCAGATTTAGAAACGACAGTTCGACTATGCTACTTCTTTGCAAAAGAAAATTGAAAATGACGCACAATACATAAAAACACTTACAGTTCTTTGCACAATAGAGGAAGAATGATGTAAGATAAGGGGGTTTTCATAGAGATACACTGACCATAGATAGAAAAACTCCTGAATAGGACTGAAAATAGTGAGGAAAAAACCAAAGTTTGAAGGTAAAGTTAACCTTCCCTGACCATCGCACCTGTCACATAGTGAATTCAGTATGTAGCTCACCTATTGCACTCGGGAAGTGCGATGCATATAGATTGCCTTGAAGGCAGGGTGCGATGGTACCAGTCCAAGACTTTAAATGAGTTTTTACTCACAATTTTTAATTCAATTCAGGGACTTAGGCCGAGTAAGTGATGTTCAGTATATGTAAATCATAGGGGTTGATCTAAGGAGGTTACTAGAGCCACCACTTAGGGAAATTAGAATGTTTGCAGATTGATTGTTTAATTCATAAACAAAACCCGGAGATAGATTGAAGTAGCATTGGTCTACTTTGAATTTGTATAACAAATGTAGTTCGAAGGCTAGCTGGCTTGGCTTCAGGCTCCATCTATAAGTTTATAAAAGAAACAAAGATAGGCTAACAAACAATCTAGTCGCTCCCCAGCGGAGTCGCCATTTTGTTACCGGGAATAGTGTCCAAGACTGGTAGCTATCTTAGAAACAAACAAGTAAAGTCTACTTTCACTTTCCTTTATGAAAATAGATAAGAGCGTAACAAAGGAGACCAACCTTAGTCTTGTGCTTGGTTTCCTTGTTTGATTCCTCTCCTTCCTGATAGACCTTTGCCGCTTCTTCTTCGTCTGCCCAACTTCAAAGAGCATTTGTGGAATCAAAGAAACATACTGCTATCGAAGAACAAAGATATATATTCATAAATAACACAGGATTAGATATGTGTTAACCATACTAATGCATATATAATGAAACATACAAGAATATGGAGGAAAACTTGAATAGATTTATTAAGATCAAGAGCAGCAAGAGGATTACAACCATATGTTCTGACCTAGCATCATCCTCCAGCAAGAAATCCCTTCTTCACCTCAAGTAAAGCTTAGATCGCCCAACACTATGAAGTTTCTCTTGAAAACCAACAACACTTCTCTACAAGATACAAAATTCCAGCCTCTGGATCTCTGTGATGAGGGATCCATATATAGATGATTGTAGGGAGGTGAGTCATCTCTTGGGGTCTTGATTAGTGTCCTCTCTCTGATAGTTCTTGATTCCACTTGGAGAATGATGATCTCTTACTCATCCCTGGTCGAAAACAGAGAGACAAGTGTCAGAGGGGAAGCTTCTGAAGATTCCATGATCTTCCACCTCGCAATTTGTCCTTGCCATTTGTCCATTCCCAACCATCGCACCCTACAGAGGGGCCATTCAGTATGCATCACACCCTTTATACTGGGAAGGTGATATGCATCGCACCCTCTATACTGGGTATTTAGTATGGTCCAGTTTTGACCATTTCTGAGCAGTTTTTAGTGGAGAAATTCTGGGAAATTATGTAATCACCTGACCTTGTTCCTTTAGGCAGTGAAGCAACAATTTTAGGGACTAGGAGCCCTCAGTTTATGGACAATTTATGATTGGGATTAAAGTGCCCAAAAATGTCTATAACAGGGAGGAGCTGCATGTACTGTGGCTTTTTCTATAATTTAACAATGCATGCTTTCTGTTAAAGCAGAACATCGCTGCTCTATTGTAGACCTCTGTGGAAAGAAATGTATATTTCTATTTTAAACATGAAACACAACCATCACTGATAAATCTGGCCTTCTCTATGTATTTTGGACTTCAAAAGTCCTAAAATATGGTTTAATTACCCATCAGGTCTACCCTCATCGCCATCGCAAGTCGCATTTGGCATGGCCCTGTGTATTTCTTTGTATTTTTGAAATAGATGAAAAACACTAAAAAATATTAAAAATGGCTTTCTTCGAATTTGAAAACGTATATATTTTTACTTCGAAACCCTTTCGGGCCCATATTTTATCACATCGATGTTGTCCCCCGTTCCCTTTGTATTTCGTTGAAACAATGAAAATATACAAAAAATGTTGAAAGTTGCTTGGTTGCGGATCTTAAAATTTATGAATTCCCAACTATAATGTTGTCGGGTCCGGCTATCGGGTTGCCCACATGTATGTGCATGGGTCTCGCCCCTTGGTATAACGTCGATGAAATATCAGTGATGCGATAAATCGCAATCGTTAATTTCTCAATGCCAAAGCCTTTCATAATACATGGCATATGCTCCCTACCGATAGCGATATAATTGATATTGGTGATCAACATATCGCTCAACTTGATATCATCGTGAATCTACTCTGACTGCCTCCAATGGCCACTGCTGATGTGATTAGCTGCCTAGATCTGGGTCGTTGATTGGCCAGATCTAACGACAGCGTTCTTTCACTATTTAAGCCCGCGTTTGTGGGTTTTTCATGGTTTTTTAAGAATTTTAGCCTCCTGACACTGCATTTCTGCGCTTCCAAGGGCTCTCCTCTTGTGTAGATTTTGATCATTGGATGATCTTTGAGAAAAAATTGAAGATTTCAAGAGAATTAATGGATCCATTGGCATGTTTCTCGGTAAATTTGGAGACTTTGGGAGTATTTTGGATCCATTTTTGGGCAAAACGCCCACAAAGCTAATAGGTGTACTGTGGTCGGTAAGCCCAATCACTTCATGACCTCTACTACAATGAGGTTCTTTTGGATCCCGCCATTGACAATGAACTGTAGCAGGGAACTAGGAGTGGAAGAGATGCTCCTCCTCCTCTAGATCTTTGGGTTCCTCCTTCTAGATCTTTGTGGTGGAAACAGTGGCATTGTCCTCTGCATAAATAATCTACTTCCCTTTGTCATTCCCCTTGTCGAGTTCTAACTTAGAGTCAGAACATGCATCTGATTCTGAAGCCTTCAGTTTGGCCACTAGTGACTGCTTGGCCTGACACACTTGTGTTGTGGGTGGAGCTCTTAAGGAACTCACACCATGTGTCATTCTTCTGCTTCGCAATGTTTTTCTTTTCTTGTGGCCTTGGCAGGTTGTCTTGGGCCATCCCGCCTTGGCTTTGTCCTTATTTCTGCGATTTGGGGGCACCTTTCCCTTACTTTAGATTCAAAAATCTAAAGTCTTGCTTCTTCTATTTAAATTTATGCTCAATCTTGATGGTGTATCAGTACACTGTGCCGAGTGAGGAGATGTCCAGGAACTCCATCTCATACTCGATGTATCTATGTAGGAAACCATAATACTTGAGTACCAAATGTTTCTTAGAATCCTTAATACCGAAATTTGTGTGAAGGGTATGAAAAAAATTGGTAAACTCTGACATATCTTGGTCCCTTCCCTGCTATAGTGTGGTCCACTTTATGTATTTTTCCTCGTAGCTCCCAACAGGATAGTAGTGCTCCTTGATGGCATCCTAGAATGAATTCCAAGTGGAAGCGGATAAAAAGATTGAGGCCATACTTTCATCCTTCCGCTCATAGTAGGTTTCCCACCAGTCCTTGACATGGGGGGCAGATTTGAGAAGAGAAAAAGTAATATTTTCTTGGCTTGAAAAATCATGAACAGAAAAGTATCCTTCTAGTAGATTCAACCATTTATCTACTATGTCTACATCTATTTGGCCCTCAAATATGGGAATGTGAAAGTTTACTTATAACTTAAAAGGTGTGGAGCCTCCAGAGTGGTTGTTGGATGTGGATGCACCACTGGTGGGCAACCGTTGAATGATCTAGGCAAAGTTATCTATCATCTTGTGTTGTGAAACTCCTCTGCAGCTCATGCCCTGTAGCACACCATCCAATAAATGGGCGTAGCTGGGGGAAGTTAGTTGCGACTTACCTGCTCTGCCCCTACCCTTCGTCACTGATCAGGAATGGCCTCAGTAATATTTTGATAGAATCTCCTACTCCCTCATCTTTATTTTCTTCCCACATGGGAGGCCGTCAGGATTTTTGAGGCTGGTCTTGTAAAGGTTCAACCAGTTCGAGCCCTAACTCCTTATATCCCAACCTCATTGGGGACATGCAAAGAAAAATAGGGAAATAACAGACCACTCTGATACCACTGATCTGAATTTAAACAGGAAAACAATAAATTATAGATATAACCATAAGTACATAGATTCAGCAGAAATAATACTATCTTTCATTAATATCAAATAATGAAATATGCTTACAAACAGAATGGAAATGAGACTAGCTCGGGCGATGGTAGCTTATCTCTAAGAAGAGATGTGGTGGCTACATGCCTCTGAACTGAGTTACAATGATGCTCAAGGGTCTTTTTATTATTGAACAATAAGAGAAAACCCTAAACCAAAACTCTAACTCGAGGAGATGTAACACCAAGAGTTTATGGGCCCTGTTTGGGTTAGTTGGGCAACGAAATTTCTGGGGTTGTAACTTGGTCATATTATCTTCGTTTGATGTGCATGGTACCTCATTGGAAAGGTCTCTCCAAGGAATATAACTGAAAATGTGATATCAATGAAATAACATGGATTAATATTGCCAAATAAATGTCGTTTATAGCCTAAAAACGGCTCCGAAAGTTCAGGACCTAAAAAACTAACAAAAATAGTAAACTGTGCTACAATTAAGGAAACTGAAAAACTAAAAGAAATAATGGTGGGGGTCCATGTGGAATAGGTGGGTGGCCACCAATATCCACCTATATCATCTGCGACATGCTAAGACAAATATAGATAAGACACTGGGAGCAAGGTTTATTGGTAGAGATGGTGTGCTTTTGGATGTGAGGTACTATTGTTGTGCATATGTTGTACATGTTGCATCTATGATGTTGTGCACATGTGGTGTTGTTTATACATAGCATTTGTACATGTTGTTTATGCAACATTATGTACATGACCATATAGATAGTGTTGTGCGAATATTGGATATGGAGTGCTGGGTATAGATGATGGTATGTACATGATGGATATGCGGTGTTGTGTGCATATGGTGTTGTGCACATGTTGGATATGCAATGTTGTTTACAAATTATGCTATGTACATGTTGGATATGAAATGGTATGTACATATGGTGTTCTATGCATGTTGTACATATGGTGCTATGTACATATGGTGTTGTGTGCATGATTGCACAAGTGGTGTTGTGAACATGTGGTGACATGTACATGTTGTAAATGTGGTGTTGTGTGCACGTGGTGTTGTATACATGTTGTGCATGTCATGCTATGTACATGTGTTGCCATGCACATGTTGTGCATGTGATGCTATGTACATCTGGTATTGTGTACATGTTGTACAATGGTGCACTTTACATGTGGCATTGTGTACATGTTGTGCAAGTGGTGCCATGTATATGTGATGATGTGCACACATTGTGGAGGTGGTTGCAGTGTATAAGTGGTACATATGGCACTGGTGTAGATGCATGTATTGCATGGTGTTGTATGACATGTGTAGTTTTATGTGTGTGATGCACACTATGTGTATGCACACATGGTTGAGGAGAAGGAACTGGGTGTTTTTCTGGTGTGGCAACTGATCTAAGGTGCGTATGGGAGAAGTATGAAGGTGGAAGCTAAGGATTGATTCAAGGATAAGTACCAGTATTTTATTTTATTTTTATTATGCATGTCATTTAAGATTATGGTCTATGATGATTACATGTGATCTAGGATTCTAGTTTATGATGGTTACATATGATTTATGATTTTGATGGTTTTGTTTTGAGCTAACCTGATGTGATATTTTTATACATGCTAATTTGGTCAAATATGCTAGTTTGACTTTTTTGTAACATGAAAAAAACATGATAGAAAGTGTACCTTATTGAAAGACAAGGTGTGATTTGAGGTTATTTCAATTTCTTTAAATATAAAGGATGTTATGTGCTTGGAACAAGAATGCATGAACATGCCCAATTGGTTGGTTGAAATCGACTGCAAGAATATGCAATAGTAGCAAAAGAAATTGGAACGTGGAGAAATATGCTGGCAAATTACTTCAACAACATTTCCATTGTGGGACACTGGTACCCAATAATGTCCATTGATTTCCATGAGCATTCTATGGCTAGTGTGATGGTTTTGAGGTAGGTATATGCCTTGGTTTTGTATCTTCCAATGTGAGGAAGCCTTACCAAGGGATGGATCACCCAGTTTAGGGGATTTCGGGGAACTTGGAAGGTGAGTGACTGCACGGAAGAGGGGGACCATATTTCCCAATGGACTGTGTAGGAGAGAAAGGAAGGTCGCAGATATATTGGTTTGGTCATTAGCACTTCCAGATGGAATCATATGTACATTGTGAGTGCACCCTGGAACAATGAGCTGGTAAATTTTCACTGAGAGGATAAGTTGTGGAGGATTGTAGCACTAAACATTGGATGCAGCTTTGACTGTGGTAATGGATTCTGGACTTCCTGGGAAGGAGGTGAATCCTGGCATTACTTTGAGGGTGGAGGTGTGATCCTCAAGATTCCCTTGTTGTTTAATATGGGCATCATATCCTTTTATTTGTTGGTTTAGAAAATGTGCATATGTGGTTATTGTAATTACCATAATGAATTGTGTGCTCCAGTATGCAGTATTGTTGTTATCTAGTTATGTTGTCATGATGTTTTTGTTTTAAGCAGGTCATTAATTGTAAATAATGCAATGGGTTAAGTTATAAATCTCCATGGGAAGTATTTTTTTTCAGCGGCTTTGCCAAGGTATTGGCGTGGTTTAACACCGAGGACAGTGTTCCCCGAGGGGGAGGGTTCTATAATAGCCCTAGTGAAAATTCCATGCAATAAAGTTAATAAAGGAAAAAAATAAGATCACAGGTAAGGGACATGTATTCCAAATGGAATGTTGGGAAAATATATCCTAATGGGCATCACTGGATGAGTGTTTTGGCTAAGAAAATTGGCAAAGGCTAAGGCAAAATGACATTTTTGGCACAATTATCTATGAAAATAAAGGAAAATAGGAGAAAAGGAAGGTAAAAGGTCACATGTTGCATGTGAGGAGGAAATTGAAGGAAAATAATGGAAAATGAAGAAATTAGAGGCCTCATTAATAAAAGTTCTTTTGAGGATTAGTTGGCAAGCTCTTGGCTCAAGCTCAGCCTATGTAACCATGGCAAGTTCATTTTTGTAGCTCTCTCATTATTCTCTCTCTCTGTCACTCTTGGTCACTTAGAGTTTTCTTGGAGCACTCTAGTTTGGATCAAGCAAAGGAAAGAAGGATAAAGCAGATTCAATAGGAATACTTGCAGGTAACCTTTTGCATGTGTGATTTCTTAGCTAGTTTGGACATCCATGGCTTTGCATGTTAGTGTATGGTTCTCTTGTTGTTAGTGGCATGGTTTTGCCAAGTTATGATAATGGTTTTCAGCCTAGCCTTTCCTTTTTCTGGATTACATGGTATATTGGGATGTTTATTCCGGTTTGTGAGCTTTGGTTTACTGGATGGATTATGGAATTTGGGGTAGAGGTGGTCTCAAGTTCCATTCCCAAAGGCCTAGGAATCCCTTGACTGGTTCTGGAGGGATACATGGTAAATATTGAGGGATAAGTATTGGTTTAGGGTGTAGTGATTTGGGTTTGGATTACGATAAAGCCTGAGGCACTAGTCTCAGTTTAGGGCCTAGTGATCCAATTTGGATTGCAGTAAAGCCTGAGAGATAAGGAGATGAAAAATTACTCAAGGATAGTGATGGATGTCGGATGGAGTTCCAAGTTCTATTCAGTTGTGATCGAAGCACCTATTTTGGTATGATCACTGTTTGATGAGGGTTGAGGTTGTTTAACCTCTATATTCCCTTGGTTGTTCTATGAGATCCCACATTCATGCTTGGAATATGGCACGGGGATGACTGGCTGAAAGACATATTTGGTTCAACCATGTCTATGGATGGGTGGTATGTGGAAGTACTGAATATGGTTGGATTTTCCTATGATTAATAAAAGCTAAGCTCTCTTACTTTTTCACTTGTTTATATATGGATTTAATGGTTTTCATATCTCTGATATTTATATGGTTTTATGCTAGTTATAAGCATGTTTAAATGTCTAGTTCATGTCATGGTTATTTCATGCATTTACTTGTAACTTTTAAATGGATGGATGCAAGACATAATTGATGATGTAGTGGTTCAATGGAGAAGGAGGTGATCCTTCTGGTTATGTTTCATAAGTTGTTTCAGTCGTTTATGCTTGTCTTGTATCCTAGACATGTAGGTCACCTTGATGCCAAGTGTTTGAAAGAATGTCAATCTCGGTTGGGGATGCTCAGGCCTAGTCCTAAGGGTTATTTTCTATTGATTAGCATTATTATCATGTTTTTAATGAATTTTTGAAGTTACAACAAGTTCGGGGTAGAGTCAAGGACTCTGGGCTACAAGAGTGGCTTAAATCCTATGGTCTGTGGCACAAAACTAGCAATTTTGGTCCATAGTCATTGGTAGGCAGGACTGTGAGAGCGACTTTGGGTTTTTAGTCACTCCCTTGCCGATATCATGAGAGAGACTATGGACTAAGAGATGAAAAATAAAAATGGGACCCAGGGACATGCTCTTTGAGTGATTGACTTGTATCTAGGGGGTTTTGTTGATGATGTTGGATGACTATATGTGATGTTCTGTTGATTCCACTTCCTTAAGGTGACATAAGAGGTCGCGTTGGATCATGGTAGCCTCTTTTCTCATGTTTAAATGGTTGGAATGGTTACTTTGGGTAGACCTGGGAGGGGTGGTTACATATTGGTATCAGAGTGTGATTGTGCTCTCCTTGGGTGAATGTGTTGGTCAGGCATGCGTGTCGGTTGCGTGTGTGTTTCTTATACTTATATTCCGTTTTTTTGTTGCATTTCATAATGTTGATCAAGATGGTAGTAAGATTACCATGAGGAAATTGATGTCGATTTTATGGAGTGCATCGTGAAGAGTATATGACTGGTTACATGATTATGTGTAGCTTGATTACATCCTTGTATGTTGGACTAATTCTTGGTTATTTGATTACATGCATCAATCTGGTAGGTTGATTACAAGAGTTGATTTCTTATGATCGACTATATGCAACTATGCGTATGTGTAGTTGATTAAGAATTGCCTATGTAGGTTGCTAGTTGCATGAGGAAATGTGTACAATGGAGTAATGGTTGTGGTCATGCATGTAGCACCTTGGCTATAATTATGCATGAATAGTAGGTCAAACATGCCTTGTGAAGTCATGATATGAAATTTAGGTCCTCGGGGAGATATTGGTATGTTATGGTGATAATGTGTTGGCTAAGATAGAGCAGGAGATGTAGAGCATCATGATGAGGTTGCAACATTGGACTTTGGGGTAAGAGAAGATCGTCATACATGCATTGTATTTTTGGCATGCAAGTATGTAAGTCAACGATTGTTATATGAATTAGGTTTATATACATGTCTTTTGATGTTATGGTTACATTCATGATAGGTGTTAATTGATTAGTGTAGTTATATGCACATGTGTTGTATAGTCAAGAATGATAGTAAACTCAAGTTGTATGATTTTTTATTGTTGGTTTATATTAGATAATCTAATGATTATATTATATGTTGCTGATGAGTATGTTATAGGTTAAGTTGTTATTGTTATATGAAAACTAGCTTGATGATTAGGTTATATGTTGTTGATGAGAAGGATAGTTAGCTTGATGATTAGGGTTATAAGATTTATACCTTGACGTTATATGTATCATGCTAAATTGGATTGGCCTATGAAGATGGTTATGGTTATGATATTCAGGTATGAGCCAACATATTTACGATATGGTGTTGTACTAATCTAGATTGACTTTGCATGTGTGAATAATAATTGTGTATGAGCTATGATGTAAACATGTTAGCAAGGCACTATTCAAGATATCATGATCTTATTTATGTTTGATTTGATATGTTGTGAAGTATATCATTCTAACTAGATTGATTGTGTAAACACGAGAGCCTCCCTTGAGACACAGTAAGGTACGAGTTTGATTATGTTGTATATTTGGTGCTTAACTGTTTGATTATGTCGTTTAGTTGATTTATTTAACATGGTATGTTGCAAGTTGGTTGAATGTTTGATGAATTTAATAATATGAGTATGTGTTCAAATTATCTTGTTTTAAGATGATTGTGGTAATACATATGAGTTGAGATAGATGACATGTGCTTGAGTATGATAGGTGATAGTTGTAGCATTATGCATTATGACTGATGACTATGAGTTGATTATGGATTATGACATGATTGTTAGTCCTAGTAAAAGTGGATTTCGAATTGATAGATATGATTATCTTGATATGTGGAACATGTGGTTGACATGTGTGAGAAGTTGTAGGAAACATGCTTGGTATTAGCGTGACAAGGTAATAGTTGATGTGTTTATATAACTAATAGTTGGGTGATGTGACAATGCATAGTAAGCCTCGATTGCAGCAAGGAGAAAGGTAAAAGAAGATAATTGGGCAAGAATTTCTTTGGCTAGGTTTGGAAAACAAAATTTCAAACAAATGAGAGCTTTGCATACAGGGAATCTTCTTAACCTTGATTTTGTTGACATTATGTGGATATGTTCTAGATTCATGAATATGTACTTGACATGTATATTACCTAGTCTATAGTTACAGGTGGATCTATCAAGATAATTGGAGTCCCTTGAGAGATGGCATGGATGTGTTCAGTTACAAGAGACATGCTTGTCATACCAAGGTAAGGTAAGCAGTGTATTTTTATGTTTAATTATGCACTGACAATTATGTGTTGATGGTAGTATGATGCAGGGAGTGGCATGGCAAGAGAGGTTGTCATGAAATCTTGAAGAAGGCTCAGGTTAAGCTTTCCTTGGGAACCATGGGGATTGAGTCATGGTGTCTGTGGTTAGTTTGGTACTTTTGGTCTTTTGAAATTGTTGCTCTTGATTTGTGATTTTGAGTGTGTCTGGTGCATAGCTATGCCACTTTGCTACAATGCCATATTGTTGTTATGGCTTTTCATTATTGTCTTATTGTTTATTTCTTGGAATTTCCTTTTATTGTTTCGAGTCTTGGGAATTGATTGGGAAAGAGGAAAGTTAATGGGCTCGGGGAGAGTTATATGGTACCCAATAGGTAATGTAAGACTTAGATGGAGCTCTGTGCATGAGTAAGTGTAGTGGAAGGTAAGAATATGACAATTAGTTGGACTGGATAGGTCCATTGTGTTAAATGAACGGTGGTAGTACAAACATGAGAAAGGTAACTAGAAAAGGTAAATTAAATGGATCTAAGGTGTTGGATTCCTTTACTATGTTGGGAAGGATTTTTCTCAAGGGTGTACATGTCATACGAGGATAAAGGAAGTTCTCTTAACCTGGACCTTATGTTATCTTGTAGTTATGTCATGATCACGATTATGCTGATGTTTATATATGTATGCATGTATGTATGTATGTTGTTATCTGATAGGATGATGATTGTTTTATGCTAATGATTATATATGAATGTATGTATGTTGTCATACAGGGTTGTCAGGGATTGTTCTTGTGGAGAAATGATTTCTCATGCAGGTGAATGCCATGAATAGATTCCTGGTCTATGAGGAATCTAGTGGGAAGAGTAGTCATGATAAATAAACGAGGTAAATATCATGTGGATATGAATTTATAATGTATAATTATTTTATTCCTATTTTTATGACAGGTAATGTGGAAGGATACATCAGTGAAATGAAAGAAATGTGGTTTGATACAAGCTGGGATAAGTATAGGAAAGACACTGAGAGCAAGGTTTATTGGTAGAGACAGTGTGCTTTTGGATGTGAGGTACTATTGTTGTGCATATGTTGTATATGTTGTACATGTTGCGTCTATGATGTTGTGTGCATGCAATGTTGTGTATACATAACGTGTGTACATGTTGTTTATGCAATGTTATGTACATGATGGTATAGATAGTGTTGTGAAAATATTGCATATGTAATGCTGGGTATAGATGATGCAATGTACATGATGGATATGCGGTGTTGTGTGCATATGGTGTTGTGAAAATGTTGGATATACAATGTTGTGTACAAATTATGCTATGTACATGTTGGATATGTAGTGGTATGTACATATGGTGTTCTATGCATGTTGTACATATGGCGCTATGTACATATGGTGTTGTGTGCATGATTATACAAGTGGTGGTGTGAACATGTGGTGTCATGTACATGTTGTACATGTGGTGTTGCGTACATGTGATGCTATGTACATGTGGTGTCATGCACATGTCTTGCATGTGATGTTGTGTACACTCGGTATTGTGTTGACATTGTATAATGATGTAGTGTACATGTGGCATTGTGTACATGTTGTCCAAGTAGTTCCATGTACATATGATGTCGTGAACACATTGTGCAGGTGGTTGAAGTGTACAGGTGGTACGGTGCACATGTGGTACATATGGAACTGGCATAGATACATGTATTGCATGGTGTTGTACGACATGTGTAGCTGTATGTGTGTGATGCACACTACATGTATGTGCACATCAATGAGGAGAAGGAACTGGGATTTTTTTTGGTATGGCAACCAATCCAAGGTGCATACAGAATAAGGATGGAGGTGGCAGCTACGGATTGATTAAAGAATAAGTATCAATATTTTATTTCAGTTTTATTATGCATGTGATTTATGATTATGGTCTATGATGATTACATGTGATCTAGGATTCTGTTTATGACAATGACATATGATTTATTATTTTGATGGTTTTGCTTTGAGCTAACTTGATGTGATATATTTATACATGTTGATTTGGTCAAATATGTTATTTTGACTTGCTGTGACAAGAAGTGAACATGATTGCTAGTGTACCTTATTGACAAATGAGGTATGATTTGAAGTTATTTCAATTTATTTGAATCTAATGAAAGTTATGTGCTTGGAATAGGAATGCATGAACATGCCTAGTTGGTGGTTGAAATCAACTACAAGAATTAGCAACATCAACGAAATAAATTGGAAAATATAGTAGTATACTAGTAAATTACTTCAAGAGTCGGTCTATTGTGGAACATTTCTACCCAATAGTTGTTGGCTGCTCGAATTGTTTATTGATTAAGCAATCAATTACCACATTAAATTGTCAACCTGGGAAAGTCTTTTTGTTTCAAACGTGACCTCGTACTATATGCACTTAATTCTAAAAACATTAAAGGTTGTAGTATAAACAGATCTACTTCCTATCAAACCCTTACTATGTGTTACAACAGTTATAAGCTATTGCAGAGATGAAACGAAATTAATTAATGGTAACAAATTTGCAGAAAGAAATGATGGCCATTTGTAACAGAGGACCAGGACCCTGTCCTCAGAATAAGGATGTTCAACACCTGCCTTTGTGACCAGTTTGCCAATACACACTGAAAATCCTAATCACCGGTGACACACTTCTCACAACGCCAATCAATCAAGGAAACAGAGTATCAGCAAAAAGGAAATATCGGAAGCAAGGCTAGAAATGTACAGAAATCACACACACACTTAATAGAAAAGAAATGGGTGAATCTTGTGAAGAAGGTGGGCCCTGTCCCTCTCACAAGATTCCCCTGAGCATAGATGCTAAGTTAAAATGCTCATAATATTGCTTTATTCATCTGCCAAAATATCCAGTTACAATAAAGATTTAGACTTGCTCTGCACTACAATACTTCTGTTATAACTCCCTTCTTTCAACTGTAGATGTCTCCTCTTTATAGAGGAGACATCTATTACAATAGATTTTCACTATTCATTCAGTTTGATCCTTTTGTACAAAAATAGGGAATCAATTCCTGTTACAGCATGTTGTTACAACAATGTATATCTTTGTCGTCCTTTGTTTAGTCGGATCCTTCCACTGTTGCAAAACTGGTAGTCTTCGTCTATCTCCTTGGGGTCCTTGTACTATCCTTGGTTGTTCTTCTGTTGTTGTCGATTTGATAAATCTCAACTTTTCCTTGAAGTTCTCATGTTGTTCCTAGTGTTCCAGCATCTGCGACTAAGTTTTGTTGATTGTGCTATATCAACATCTGCCATGTATAGTTCTGCCAGCTTCAGACGGTTACTGCCCTACTCGAAAATTGTTGTTTCATCCTTTGAAAATTAAGACTTTACCCACTTTAGTCAGTTGTTGTTTCTGGTGTTACATCAACTGCATAGTTGCTGTTTCTGGTGTTGCTGAAACTGTGAATTATAATTCTACGGACTTTGAACAGTTCCAACAATTGTCAGCGACTTAGTCAACTTCCAAAGATTAATTATAAAGATAACATGAATATGTGTTGAATAATTAAACATATAGCAAATGAGGAGAGTTACTTCATACCTTGGAATAATGAGGTCAAAATGTTATCAAGGGTTTCAATTTATGGACTAAAAAGGGTAACATCAAGACAAAATATAAGGTCAAAAGTAGACAATATGGAGTCCTAACGTCCCCCCCAATTGAAAGGGTTGCATGTCCTCATGCAACGTTTACTCTGAATCTGAGTTTCAGTACTGGGATGAATAGTGTAAGTTGTTGATATAATAGGTAAAGAAGGTTTTATCAGACCTGCTTCTGAATCCATGGACACTCTGTAATTGCTGCCATACTGCCACCTCCTCCTTTTTGGTCAATTTGTAATGAGCCTTATATTGTTGACCAGGTAACCACAAGAAAGGGAAATGAAAATGGTGGCCAATCCACCTCCCAGCACACGTTTCCATACATTTGACATAATAAGGTATGCGTGAAATTTCTACCTGAAGATTGAGGGGATTGTAAGGATGATATTCCTGTCTCTCTTTCGGACAATGTTCCCAGAATAAATTGTTTTCTTTGATGGCCAGCGCCCCTTTTGTTTTTACATAATGTTGGCAGTCCTGCAAGACTGCTGCCTGTAGTTTCCTCATATGATCAACCAACTCTGGATTACTTAGATTTTTTTGACGCTGTGCAATGAAGTTAGCTGCATTCTGTGGTTCATTTCAAATCTAGAGAAGGCAGTTCTGCTCATTATGCGTTGTTGACATATAGGAATTTTTCCAAGTATGTTGATTTGCTAGAAAAGAGATGAAGGCTCTTATTTGGATATCACCAACAATAGGGAGTATATTCATCACTCTATCTTCAGGCATGGCCTCATTGTGAAGATAAAGTTCAGAGAGAAAGTTTTGATCATTATTTGGGGCTTCTCTAAATTTTTCAATAAATTGATCAGGTGTATCAACTTGGTAGGGTCTTCCATCTCTAATTGCCTTTATTTTCAAGAACGCCAACCATTCTCTCAAGAATACTGCATAATTGAAAGAGGGTTTTCTTGTAGCCAGTACCCTCTGGACCAGATTGAAGACGCGGGACAACCTAACTTTTACTTCCTTATTTTCTTTCTGTTGAGCTCGAGACTGTTCAAGTGCATCCCAATTTTTGTATGCATAGCTGAACCAAGTTGACTTTTATTGTTGGAATGCCTTCCCTTGTGAAAGCTCGTATTATGTTCTCCATGTGTCCTTTAGTTGTTGAAAACTAGAGGTCTTTGTGTGAGCATCGCTGACACAGGGAGGTTCAGTCTGTGCATAGGCATCAGAAAAGGATTTCTATTCTGTAGTAGTTTGGGTGGCCCGTGGTGCTTCTATGTCTTTCTCCACAACTCTTGAAAGACCTGCTAGTTCTTGTGTGATAGCAAGTTGCTCTGTTTCTTCTTTTACAATTCTTATAAAACTTGCTGGTTCTTGTGTAACAACAAGTTGTTCTATTTCTTCTCCTGCAACTCCCGTTGGTTCCTGTGTAACAACAGGTTGTTCTGTTTCTCCTGCTGGTTCTTGTGTAGTAGTAGGTTGTTCTGTTTTTCCTGCTGGTTCTTGTGTAACAGCGGGTTGTTTTGTTTCTCCTACTGGTTCTTGTGTAACAACAGGTTGTTCTGTTTCTCCTGCTGGTTCTTGTGTAGCAGCAGGTTGTTCTGTTTTGATTACAGTAGCAGAGGGTTGTGGATTAGCTTCGGTCATTGGAACCTGGACTATCTTATATCCTGATTGAGTGTACAACTCACCACACTCACTGCACATATACTCATTGTATTGACTCTTTTCAGTTACAGACGCTACCCGTGCTAAGATGTGGAGATTATATTCATTCTGATAGGCTTCTTTAACCATTATTATCTCCTGCTGATAATCCTTAATTTTAGATTTTAGAAACTCAATTTCTTCCTGCGGGGAGGCTATGGTCGGCGGAGCTTGTGTATCTGTAGGTTCTAACGGAGGAAGGGATTGTTGTTCTACATCCACTTGGTCATTTTCATCCCCAACAGGTGGTTCTTGTGTGTCACCTGTTGCCCAATATCACCTTGGGTATCTACTTTATATTTTTCAGCAGCTGGTTCTTGTGTAACAGCTGCCTCAGAAAATAATGTCACAAAATTGTCAACGCTCTGCATCTCAGCCCCAGAGGGTGAGGAAAGGGAATGCTCAGGGATGGTTGGAATACGAGGTGTTAGGGTGATGGGTGGAGAACTGGGGATAACAGGGCTGGTGGGTTTAACTGCTATAGTCGACCGTGTTCGATGCCTCGGTAAGGAGGCAGGAAAATCAGTAATTTTTCTTTTTCAGTCACTTTCCTTCAGACTGGGGGAACTATCGGGAATAGCAGTTGCTTTGATTGAAGCCCTGGTTCTCTCCTTTTTGGTGGAGTTTCAGTTTTCTGCTGCTTTTTTCTTTTAAGAAGAATGATGGGGGTGTTATCATCGGAGTCATCAGTGGAGATATGTAGCATGGGGGTAGATGGTTGAACTTCATTGGGGGATGGGTTCCTCTACAGGGGTGTTTCTCTGGTAATTTGGGGAATTTCTGGGGTATTTGCTCTGTGTTGGGGAATTTCCTGGGGTATTTTCTCTGGTTGTTGGGGAATTTCCTCTTCCTGCTGAGGATCTTCTTCTATTTGCTGGGGAGAATTAATGAGGGGGGGTGGATGGTTTAGAGAAAAGCCTCTATTTATTAGGAGTTGGGCTAAACGATGGTGTTTCAGAGAAAGGAGAGGATGCTTTGCTTTTCCAGTATAACGTGACATATTTTTTAGACAACCCAATAGATAATAAGGCATGTTTATCAACTGAACATGCCTCAAATGATTTAACAAAACAAAGTCGTGTTGGTAAATTACCTGGTAACGACCTTCGCAAGTCAAATACTGCTTGACAAACTCCGCAACCTTTGGCCATGGTGGAGGCAGTGACTGAAGTGCGACCCCTCTGCCTTTGGCTTCCACATGCTCACTTGGTAGGAAAAAGCCTTGCTGTGCATTCAGAATAAGATGTTTTCTACTAAACCAGCGTGTACCATTGGTCGGTAACCCGGAAACTTGGGCTACGTCTTCCTCTGTTACTGGAATCTGTACTCCCTGGATCGTAGAAAATCCTTCTCTTAAGTTGCATGCAAACTCCAACACTTGCTGTGTGTTGAAATTTGGGAGTCTTCTAAAGTAGTCTACCATCCTGCTTGCAGGAAAATTTGGTAAACCTTGGGGTAGAGTTCCAGTAGCGCTGTTGTGCCAGGTTCATATGTGATCAGATTTCCCCCCATAGCTGCTGATCCAGTGAAAATACACAATGCAGAGCCTAGTTACCGAGTTTGAGACAGAGTAAACCATTACAAATGAGGATATGCCATGAGGAGGTGACTTTTAGATATTATTGCAAGGAGTAAGGGTGGTCACGATTGACGTGTTATGCAATAATTACAATATGTTGTTAATCCCCCAAATCTACGACTGCATGATTTGATTGGTAGTATAATGATTTCGGAAGTCATATCAACATCTCCCCGTTAACTATAATTTAATATTCACACTTAAACATGAATACCTTTACTTTTACCTTTAGTCGCACGCCAAAAGTCTTATCTTGTCTTTTGCTGGATTAATCATAATTTCAACGGGTTTGCAAGTGTGAAAATACAAGCGATTTGACAGGAAGTAGTAGTGACAAAGTGTAATTATCAGAGTGCATGGCTAGTTCCTTTAGTGAAGCATAATATGTTCCATCAAGATGATGGTTCATTAAGTACTGAAACTAGTATTACAACATTGAAAAGTGATGTTACCGAAACATGAGTTAGTGCTGCAGTAGCGAGAAGTGGTGTTGTGGCAACGGAAAGTGGTGTTGCAGCAACAGGGAGCGGTGTTGTAGCAATGGGGAGCCGTGTTGCAGCAACGGAAATGGTGTTGCAGCAACGGGAAATGGTGTTGCAGCAATAGGAAATGGTGTTGCAGCAACAGGAAATGGTGTTGCAACAATAGGAAATGGTGTTGCAGCAACGGGAAATGGTGTTGTAGCAATGGGAAGTGGTGTTGTAGCAACAGGAAATGGTGTTGCAGCAACGGGAAGTGGTGTTGCAGCAACGAGACATAATGAAAAACTTGATTTATGGTCCGAAAAATGTTTCCAAGCTGCAAAGTGATTCTTTTGGAATTTTTTTTTTTATATTCTCAGCCATCCTCCGAAACTAAGATCTGCAAAACAATTAATTGTAACATGGCAACCCTTGGCAGGGATTATTAGTTTAAGAAATCTAATCTAAAAAATAAATAAATAAACAGAAATTTAAGTGCCTTGAGGGACAACAGGTTCCCCCAAAAAAACATAATGTAAGTCTACCATGCAGGTAGCTTTGAAATCCTCTTTAGAAACAGGTCGTTGATATGAACAAAGTTGATACCCATTCACTAATAACGGTGTTCTATTATCATCAATCGTTAAGATTCTGACTGTTCTGTTTAGAAAAACAACATCTATTTCATAAGGTCCTAGCCACCTTGTTCTTAATTTACCTTGGAAATTCTCGAAATGGGAGTCATACAGTAAAGCCCAGTTACCTTTCTGGAACTGCTTCTGCTTAATAGTTTTGTCATGCCATCTGGTTCTTTGTTGCTGGATCATGGTTGTTTGATGGATGGCATCCAATATTTTCTCATCTAGTTCCTGAAGCTGCTGCAACCTAGCTGTATGTGCATTAGTTAAATCAAGGTTAATAGCTAAAGCAATTCTTAAAGTTTTGATTTCAAACTCCAGAGGGAAAACAACATTTTTACCAAAAACTAATTCATAGGGTGAAAAGCCAGTTGTATTCCTCCAAGTGGTTCTATAAGCACATAGTGCTTCAGGCAACTTTTGAAACTAGTCCCTCCTGTTTTCCTTTATTTTTTTTGTCAAAATAGCTTCTATGACTTTGTTGGTGCTTTCCACCTGCCCATTTGACTGGGGGTGATAAGGTGTGGTCATTTTATGCTTAATATGGTATTTCTGCAATGTGTCTTTGAAGCCATGAGAGTTAAAAGGAAGTCCTCCATCAGTGACTAGTTCCCTAGGTAGTCCAAACTTAACGAAGATTTCTTCAAATAAAAATGTTAATACTGATTCTTCATTAGCTTTGAAGAGTGCCTTAGCTTCTACCCACTTAGTCATGTAATACGTGCATACTAGTATGTAAACCTTTTGATTAGATGGAGGGTTAATGGGACCTATAAAATCTAGTGCCCATCTTTCAAAAGGTTCAAGAATTACCTGGGGATTGAGTGGCATTTCATCCCTGTGATTAGGCTGGCCCATTCTTTGACAGCTATCGCAGTCCTTGACATATTTCTTTGCATCATTGAAGATTGAGGGCTAGTAGTAACCCATCCTGAGAACCTTGTGTGCTGTTCATTTGTCTGCGAAATGTCCTCCACAAGGGCCATCGTGGCAGGCTTTCAATACATCATAAGTTTGATCTTCGCCGATGCATCTCTGGATCTCCTGATCGAGTCCTGTGTGAAACAGACAACCGCTTATCCAGCTGTACCTAGCGCTTTGCTGAATGATTTTCCTTTTTTCTCTATGCGATAGGTGTGATGGTAATTTCCCTGCAACTAAGTAGTTGGAAATGTCTGCATACCAAGGTGAGTGAGCAGATTGTTTGGTCAATTTAGTGTTGTCTAAATTGCTATCATAAATTGTCAACCCGGGGCTCGTAAGCTGATGAAGTGAAGTGTACAATATATACTTAAGCAACCTTTCCTAGTTCTTTTTGTCGTTTTTAGTTTATGTCTGACTTATCTTCCTAATTTGATGTGATGAAGTTATATACAAGTGAGTGAATGTCTATGTATGTGGTGATTTCTAAAATGTTTCTTAGATTTAAAAGAGAAAACTTGAACAATAACTTGAAATGGAATTAAAGATTTGAATGAAAGGAAAGCATCAAACAAAAAGACCAATGGCACTAGTCCAATACCTTTACTGCTGATAAGAATGAAAATGACATCTATATTAACTCAACTGAAAGCAAGAACACTACTGTAACTTTTCTATTGAATCTAAAGCAATGCAAAAACTAAGTGACAAATCACACTACTTAATTCTCTCTTAACATTCTGCCTTTAGCTAAATTGATCATGTGAAAAGAGTTAGGAGTGAATTAGCAATATGAGTCTAAAACTAAATAAACCAAGCTGCAATTAAATGATGTTTTGGTCCCATAAAAGTTAGTGAATTATGATAAACAAAACCATTAAGAGATTAGCAACTTGACAAAACTTGATAAAGTAAACTAAGTAAGGAACTAATGAAGCAAGGAAACTAATAAAAATAAGAGCAAAAGTCAGTAGTTTAGATAAGACAACTTCAGATGCCACTAGTGTTAAAAAGAAGTAAAAGCACACTGTCCCGGGCTCCTAATCAAAGCTGTAAAAACACACTGATCAGTCATGAAAAGTACAGAAATGTAAAGTAGCATAATTCAAAACTGTACATTAATATACATGATCAATTAAAGAAAAAGAAATCAGGAAAGTAAATTCAAAGGCTATTGTACAATGGTTGTAGCAGACAGGGGCCCTCCATCCACTTCAACCAATTAAAAGATCAGCTACGCGGATAGAAACAGAACTGTCTTCTTTGAATTAAATCAACTCATAATAAACACAGTGGAGAGTGTAAACGCTTTATAAAAGAGTCTTTAAAGAAATTTTACAGCAGCAAAGATTAACTTCCCCAAAAGCTAACTAATCAGCATATAGAAACGCTTTATTTATAGCAAGAACATCAATTGTTCTGTGCGTAAACTAGGCTAACTAACAACTAGGAAAAAGACACGTTCAACAGCACCGTGCACGGATCTAGGGAACGGTCATCATGGTTTAATAAATTCGCTGTTGGATTATTGTCCCCTGCAGTCTTCGTGGCTAAAGAAGAGGCTAGCTGTGACTTACGTGCTCCAACTGAACACGCAGAGTCGTGCCACCATTTGCAACCTTGCCGTTTGACCAAAGCTACCTCCATGTTGACCAGGGGTGTAGACGGCCAGTTTGGGTGAGCTGATAGCACACGCACCATGTACACAGTCATACAAACTTGCCCATGTGGCTCTTTTCTCTGGAGGACACCTGGATCATAGCAAACAAGAAAATGGCTACGGAATCTGGGATCGGCTGTGGAATCTGAGACCGGCTGCGGAAATCCTGTATTAGCTGTGGAATTGCAGCACTTGAACCAAAAATATAAACCAACAGTCAATCATTAGCATAATTAGAAAATCATGTTAAAAGGTCCTATAATGCAATGAATTGAACAAGTTGATGAAGGAAATGATGACAAAAGAAGGAAATGAGTAGGAAAAGGCTGTTGGGAGGATGGGTAAATGAGTGTAGGTTTGAGGCTCAACATACCCCCACTGTGAAGGTGTTGCATGTCCTCATGCAACCAAAACTTTGTCATGATTTTTTTCAGTTCATATGCTCAGATGCCTCTGCCAAGACATCCAACCTTCTCCTTTTTCTTCTTACTGCCAAATTTGTTCTTGGTTTTCTAACCAAACATCTAAACTTCAAGTTAATCAAGTCCCTGCTCAATTTCTTGCATTTCTTCTTCAATTTCCTATTCTTTTTCTGCCAAAGACCCAAGTGAAGCATTGTATTGTCATGGACCATTTTGTCCACTTTGCTTTGTTCTTTCAATGCTTCATTCTCCTGCTTAATGTGCCGATTCAAAACTTCCAGCTCAAATACCTCTTGTTTTAGAGATTTGACTTGTTCATCATGAGGTACTATAGTGCTTGGACCTGTAGCAGATTGCTCTAAAGTCTCCAAGTAATCATATGCTTTCTGCTGGTCAGGGTCTATGTCAAGTGTTTGTCTTGGTCTAAATTCAAATTCTTGAAGACTGCTTTCTCTTTCTTGCTGGAAGGGAATTTCCTCTCATGGATGACTTAGCTCAACATCTAACTGAATGGGAGTCTTTTCAGGTGTGCCCAAATCAACAAAATGGGACTGCTTTCCTTTGGTCACACTCAGTTTTCCCTTCAACCTACTGCTTCTTCTCACTTGTACATTAGTGCTCTTTTGCTAGGCACTATGTTTCTCTTTCTATTTTCTCTTTGAGAGGGCAGTGGCTTGAAGTTGTACTAATCTGTCAGCTAGTGTTTGGGATTCTTCTTCAATTGAGGGCTCGGGTGAAGGAAATGATTCTTGCAAAATGGATTTCCCTTTATCCCCCTTTTGTCTTTTAGTTCTGTCTCCCTTTTTCCTTTCTTCTCGGGCAGTTTCTTGAGCAGTTTCTTGAGCAGTCTTTTGGGCAGTTTCTACAATAGTCTTTTGGGCAGTTTCTTCAGCAGTTTCCTGGTCAGTAATTTCTTTCCCTCCTCTCCTATTTCTCTTTGGTATCCTAGGAGAGCTACTAGAGGCTTCAACTACCTGTTGAAAGTGGTTTCTAATTAGAAACTTCTCCCATGTATCATTTTTAGTTTTCAATTGCTCCTCAATTAAAATTTTAATGAGTCCATGGTGATACAAGTGGGGTTCAATGTTTCCCACGTGTTTCTGAACAGTGGCACACATCTTATTTAGACTAGCTAACAAGAAACAAGGTAGGTTGATAGCTCGGTCATCCATAAAGTGCATCATGATTCTTGTATGGTATATATACATGACACCGAAAGGGCCTTGACATGTTAAAAATTTTTGAACAAGTAACAGTAATGAAGTCCATTCCTCTTTAATGACACGTACATGGATTCCCTTAGTGAAAATGGAGGTATCCATACCTGGATTCTTGAGCATTTTTCTCCACTCTTGATCTTCAACTGTTCTGTTTTTGAACCAGCGTTCTCCTTTTTTAGGCAAATCGGTTGCTGTGGCCAGGGTGCTCTCTGTTATGGTTAACTGCAGGTCACCTACCTCCACGGTTTTCCCGTCAAATGACCGGGAAAACGCCTTAGTCACCTCCTTATGGTACCCGTTAAATTTCTGAATAAACTCCAGCCATTCGGCTCTCTGCAGTGCTTCTTTTACCTGTGGGTAACCCTCTAAAAACTTCGAACCCTCCGATTCTACTCTTAACAATTTCCCCATTCTCGGTTCTCAGCTTTACTTAAAGCTCTGACAGTGGGATATGGATGCTTGAGGAGAATGCTTTACGGGAAAACAGGGGAATTACGGTTGTACAGAGTAATCGTAATGTAATAAACAGTGAGGTACAGAATTTGTGATCGGGGTTTTGAACAGTGAGGTGAGGAAAAACAGAGAGGGATTTTATAATGAAATGAGAGTGGTGTATGAGAATGAGAATGAAACCAGTGGTATGAGGGTAGAGATTAATACGGCTATAAGTTTTATGTATGTGGATGCAACGGTCAAATTTGTAAGATTCGGGTGGCTGCATACACTTGGATGCAGAAATGATCATATGTAGAGCCGTAGTACACTGGTATACGTCACTGAGGTACGTGTAATTAATGGAAGAGCAGCTCGTATCAAGTTCAAATCAATAGGGATTAGGAAACCTTTAGGAGGGTGATGAGGTGGATTAGGCGTGATCGTGGACGAGGAGTGGGATAATCTTGTCAATCATTACATTAAGTGACTCCTACCACGATTTGAAAACCATGCATAAATGATATTAAACTGTTGATTAAAATTTTGGAACATACCTTTATACATTTTCATTTGATCCCTTTGTTGATTATGGTGGCTAACTTTTGATTGCTTTCTAGCCTTGTAGGTTCTATGTATCCTTGCTGCTCTTTGATGATGATACCTCTGACTGTAATTTTTTTTTTCTTTTTGACACAAAATTGCTTTGTTTGCAGAGACAGAGTGTATTAGCTGCGGAAACTAGGTATGAGCTGCGGAATCTGCAACAACACTTTTTTGCCTGCACAAAGATGATTAGAACAACTTATCTGAATGGAATAGTCCTGAGAGGGAATTTATTGGTGGAAATGAGATGGAATGAGTGAACTGGGAAATGTCTGCATACCAAGGTGAGTGAGCAGATTGTTTGGTCAATTTATTGTTGTCTAAATTGCTATCATAAATTGTCAACCCGGGGCTCGTAAGCTGATGAAGTGAAGTGTACAATATATACTTAAGCAACCTTTCCTAGTTCTTTTTGTCGTTTTTAGTTTATGTCTGACTTATCTTCCTAATGTGATGTGATGAAGTTATCACAAGTGAGTGAATGTGTGTGTATGTGGTGATTTCTAAAATGTTTCTTAGATTTAAAAGAGAAAACTTGAACAATAACTTGAAATGGAATTAAAGCTTTGAATGAAAGTAAAGCATCAAACAAAAAGACCAATGGCACTAGTCCAATACCTTTACTGCTGATAAGAATGAAAATGACATCTATATTAACTCAACTAAAAGCAAGAACAATACTCTAACTTTTCTATTGAATCTAAAGCAATGCAAAAATTAAGTGACAAATCACACTACTTAATTCTCTCTTAACATTCTGCCTTTAGCTAAATTGATCATGTGAAAAGAGTTAGGAGTGAATTAGAAATATGAGTCTAAAACTAAATAAACCAAGCTGCAATTAAATGATGTTTTGGTCCCATAAAAGTTAGCGAATTATGATAAACAGAACCATTAAGAGATTAGAAACTTGACAAAACTTGATAAAGTAAACTAAGTAAGGAACTAATGAAGCAAGGAAACTAATAAAAATAAGAGCAAAAGTCAGTAGTTTAGATAAGACAACTTCAGATGCCACTAGTGTTAAAAAGAAGTAAAAGCACACTGTCCCGGGCTCCTAATCAAAGCTGTAAAAACACACTGATCAGTCATGAAAAGTACAGAAATGTAAAGTAGCATAATTCAAAACTGTACATTAATATACATGATCAATTAAAGAAAAAGAAATGCAGGAAAGTAAATTCAAAGGCTACTGTACAATGGTTGTAGCAGACAGGGGCCCTCCATCCACTTCAACCAATTAAAAGATCAGCTACGCGGATAGAAACAGAATTGTCTTCTTTGAATTAAATCAACTCATAATAAAACACAGTGGAGAGCGTAAACGCTTTATAAAAGAGTCTTTAAACAAAGTTTACAGCAGCAAAGATTAACTTCCCAAAAGCTAACTAATAAGCGTATAGAAACGCTTTATTTATAGCAAGAACATCAACTGTTCTGTGCGTAAACTAAGCTAACTAACAGCTAGGAAAAAGACACGTTCAGCAGCACCGTGCACAGATCTAGGGAACGGTCATCATGGTTTAATAAATCCGCTGTTGGATTCTTGTCCCCTGCAGTCTTCGTGGCTAAAGAAGAGGCCAGCTGTGACTTACGTGCTCCAACTGAACACGCAGAGCCGTGCCACCGTTTGTAACCTTGCCGTTTGACCAAAGCTACCTCCACGTTGACCAGGGGTGTAGACGGCCAGTTTGGCTGAGCTGATAGCACACGCACCATGTACACGGTCATACAAACTTTCCCATGTGGCTCTTTTCTCTGGAGGACACCTGGATCATAACAAACAAGAAAATGGCTGCGAAATCTGGGGTCGGCTGTGGAAATCCTGTATTAGCTACGGAATTGCAGCACTTGAACCAAAAATATAAACCAACAGTCAATCATTAGCATAATTAGCAAATAATATTAAAAAGTCCTATAATGCAATGAATTGAACAAGTTGATGAAGGAAATGATGACAAAAGAAGGAAATGAGTAGGAAAAGGCTGTTTGGAGGATGGGTAAATGAGTGCAGTTTTGAGGCTCAACATACCCCCACTGTGAAGGTGTTGCATGTCCTCATGCAACCAAAACTTTTTCATGATTTTCAATTCATATGCTCAGATGCCTCTGCCAAGACATCCAACCTTCTCCTTTTTCTTCTTATTGCCAGATTTGTTCTTCTTGGTTTCATAACCAAACACCTAAACGTCAAGTTAATCAAGGCCCTGCTCAATTTCTTGCATTTCTTCTTCAATTTTCTATTCTTTTTCTGCCAAAGACCCAAGTGAAGCATTGTATTGTCATGGACCATCTTGTCCACTTTGCTTTGTTCTTTCAATGCTTCATTCTCCTGCTTAATGTGCCGGTTCAAGACTTCCAGCTCAAATACCTCTTGTTTTAGAGATTTGACCTGTTCATCATGAGGTACTATAGTGCTTGGACCGGCAGCAGATTTCTCTAAAGTCTCCAATTAATCATATGCTTTCTGCTGGTCAGGGTCTATGTCAGGTGTTTGTCTTGGTCTAAATTCAAATTCCTGAAAACTACTTTCTCTTTCTTGCTGGAAGGGACTTTCCTCTCGTGGAGGACTTAGCTCAACATCTAACTGAATTGGAGTCTTTTCAGGTGTGCCCAAATCAACAAA
>APFE030677524.1:0-20176 GCA_000404065.3 Pinus taeda
CATCCTGATGAAATTGGAAAAACAGGAACCAGAAATTCAAACCAACAAAATGGAGGTGATGTAGATAACTCTAATTCACCTGTTGATATGGATGTTTCTTATGATTGTGAATTGAACTTGTCTACAGATTTTGAACCAACTTCCTTTAAAGAAGCTGCTTCTCATGATGAATGGAAAGAAGCAATGCAAAAGGAGTATGATGGCCTCATAAAGAACGACACTTGGAAGCTGGTTGATCCTCCATTTGGAACCAAACCAATTGGCTGCAAGTGGGTCTACAAGAACAAGTACAAAGCTGATGGCTCACTTGACAAGCACAAAGCTAGGCTTATGGCAAAAGGTTTTTGCATAGAAGGAAGGGGTCGAATATGAGGAAACTTTTGCCCCCACAGCAAAATGGGCCACCATCCGCACACTCTTTGCATAGCAATTCCAGACGGTTGGAAAGTCCATCAAATGGATGTAAAAACTGCCTTCTTGAATGGAGATCTAAAAGAAATGTTTTTATGTCCCAGCCTAAAGGATTTGTTGTGAAAGGACATGAACATAAAGTATGCAAACTTGTGAAGTCCTTGTATGGCCTCAAACAAGCACCACGAGCCTGGTATGAAAAGCTAACTGAGCATCTTCTGAAACTCAACTTCAATCATTTTGATCTTGATGATGCAACTTTATTTGTCAAGAAAGTTGGCAAAACAGTTGTATATCTTGTGGTATATGTAGATGATCTTTTAATGACAGGGAACAATGAAAGTTATATTGCATCCATAAAGAAAGAATTAGGAAAAATCTTTGAAATGATTGATTTGGGCTATGTTCATTACTATCTTGGCATTGAAGTAACCCAACATCCAAAATCCATATTTCTTTCTCAAAAGAAATACATTGGAGATTTGTTAAACAGATTTGGCATGACAGAGTGCAATCCTCTTTCTACTCCAATGGAACAAAACTTAAAGCTCACATCTATTGAAGGAAAGGAATTTGAGGATGCAACAAAGTACAGACAACTTATAGGAAGTCTCATCTATCTCACTACTACTAGACCAGACATTTCATTTGCTGTTGGAATCCTCTCCAGGTTTATGCAAAAGCCTTGTGAGGGACATTGGTCTGCTGCAAAAAGAGTTCTAAGGTACTTGAAGGGAACTCAAGACCTTGGAATCAAGTATACATAGGTAGACGACTTCAGCTTGATTGGATACTCTGATTCAGACTTCGATGGAGACAAAGAAACTGGAGTATCTACTTCAGGATATGCTATGAGTCTTGGATCAGGAGCTGTCTCTTGGAGATCACGCAAAAAATCAGTTCCAGCAGATTCCACAACAGAAGCAGAATACGTGGCAGCAGCTGAAGCAACAAAAGAAATTGTGTGGCTCAGAAAAATTCTTGAAGATTTGCAGGTGAAACAAGTACAATCAACTCCACTCATGATTGACAACACCTCTGCAATAAAGTTGGCCAAGAACCCAATGTTCCATGATCGTATAAAGCATATCAATACTAAATATCATTTGATCCGACATCATGTTGAGGCCAAAACAATCCATCTCCGCCATTGTTCCACAAATGAGAAAATTGCAGACATCTTCACCAAAGCGCTTGGAAGAGAAAAGCTTGAAAGATTCAAAATGATGCTTGGACTCACCAACATCCCTTCACATTAAGGGGGGAATGTTGACACCTAATCCTCAGTGGTTGGGGAACTGAATGTGAACAATCATCGAGAAGATGAACTGAACAATCACATTCATGTATATATTAGATAGCTGGTCAATTGAATAAACACATTAGTTTTTCTGGAGTTACTCGTGGCGTGACAAAGCACAATCATATATTGGCTCTTTTTTTATTTATAATAGAAGATAATTCATTTAATTAATTTGGAAACTATCTTCACCAATATCAGATTCAACGTCAAATCACAATTCCATAGAATCCTTAACAAAATGGTTTGTTCCATGTTGTTTTTCAAAAAATTTAAAGTTGATGTTTTGGGATAATGTAGTTCTATGTGCATTATATGTGAAAAATATGCCCTTCTTCTCCTACTATTAAGAACAAGCCTCATGAAGTATGACATGGTTGCATTCCTTTGGTGGGGCATCTTAGTGTCTTTGGGTTCACTTGTTATGCCTTAATTTGTAAGTAACAAACAAACATGCTTGATGCAAGGGATTTAAAGGTGCATATTATTGGGGTATTCAAATGCATCCAAGGAATATAACCTTTACAGTGAGTTAAATAATAAAATATTCTTTGTAGAGATGTATTTTTTCTTGAATCTTCCCAGATTGATAAAAATGTTGAGTTATAAATCTATAAACTAATCAATTTTTAGGAAGACTAACGATAATGGTTATAGTTACCTGTGTTGAAAAAGAAGGCATAAGAATTTACCTATTACATGCTAAATAAGAATGAGAGAAAGAAATATTATGTATATCTCAATTCACAACCATAGGGTCCTTAGTAGAGGGGATCCTAAATAAGTGGCTTAATGATTCTCTTCTCTCATAACACATGAGGAATTAGGATGGTCTTAAAGAAATTATTCTTTAAAAAAAAATTATTCAAACACAAGCCAAATATATTGATGTTGCAATAGACTATGAACCTCCAATCATACTTTTTTCTGTTAAAACTTTTCTCAAGTTCTTCACTAACTAAAAATACAATATTACTTGCCACCCACTATAAACCAATGCATGCATGTGCATCCTACTACAAGGTGGCTCCCTACTACTAGATTTTTAGGTATATTGTTACAGAGTTGTGTAACCACCAATGGTATACTCACACATGTAGATCATTTTGTGGGGCAGGTTATTTTGCTAGAAGTATTAGCTCTCTTCTCGTTCATTTTTTGTGCAAGTGAAGAGGCAATTTCTTTTTCCAATTTGTGAGCACTTAAATATTTTCCAGAGAATATACATTCAAGAACATATTTCAAACCACCAAAATTCTAGTTCTTGCCAAAAAAATTAAATAGCAGAACAAAAAAAGGAGTAATAGTTAAGTTAAATAGCAGAACAAAAAAAGTAGTAGTTAAATAAGTTTGGTTTACCCATATTCTATGGGTACCCAAGGTTAGGCCTGCGACTTCACCTAAGAATGATGAGGCTTCCAACTGAAGTCACAGGCTATGGATGTCTCCTCATTGGATTGTTTAGCAATGGGGATCAAAGCAAAAGCAGGAACATGGTTTTCTTCATAATCTTATCGTTAAATTCTCTTACTTTTGTGGCTGCAGATAATAGTTTCAGTGAAAAATAATAAAACCTGCTTAATCAGATAACAACATCATATTCCCTTTAAAACAGACCCTGAAATTCATGACATCATTCATTTATCATAAAATCCCTTGTACTCTTTCATTCAATAAAATTACAGAGTAAACAATTATAAACTTCTTTATTGTGAAGTTTTAAATATATATGGAAGTCTGAATGCACTTACAACTCTTGGTTGAGCCTCAATGCATGACATTCAAATGCACAGATACATTTTATGTTTTGAATAATTTAGTGACACCATTGTCTACTCAAATGACACCATTTTCATTATAGTGAAATGTTAACCTAATAAAAAAAATTATTTATAATGCATAAAAAGAAATTTGTAAAAAAATATGCATAGCATTTTTCCAATTCTAACCTGCACAATAAACTCCAATAGCCTCATGCTACTGCACTCAACATACTCAAATAATTAAAAATCTGTCACATTTTACGATCCATAGAACACACATTCAGGCCTTCAATCAAGCATATATTTAAATATTATGCATTAAACAAAATGCGGTGCAATTCCAAATCTGGAACGTATAATAAAACCCATAAGCTCATGTTGCATAGGTTACATATACTGAAGATATAGAGCAATGAACTAACATTTCGGCGCTGCAGCGGTTTTCAAGCAATAATACAATAGATTTTTACAATATAAAACCAACCCATTTCAGTTATTGATGATGGTAATGTCAAACGGTCTACTAGTAATGCAACATGGAAAATACTACTTAATCTTGTTTGGCGGGGTCAAGAAAGAGAGTAATGGGAAAAGCTTCAAACTAGACGGCCACCGAAAAAAGAAATTGTTACTTACCGAAAACTTAAGTTGAGAACAACAAGGTGTCTTGCTGCAACACCACCTCACGTCTGCATATTGGACACGAATGGCTACGATCAAACCATAACAGAATGCACTTTGCATGAAAACTATGTGTGCACGGTAATTGTTTTGCAGGATCTCTAGTGGAAAACGTTTCGTGACAGATAGTGCACATTACCACATCCCCGCTTTCCTTTTCTTGGGGACTTATAACTGCTGGCAACGCATCAATTGCTGCACGAACACTGCTATTTACCCACACTTCTTCTTCTGTTTCCTCCACTTCTTCTTCTGTTTCCTCCTCTTCTTCTGAGTTGTCTGAAGAGTCAGGTATCTCAATAAAGACAATTTGATATTTGAAATAGAATTTATATGTATCATTCTCTAGATGTTGTTTGATATCACGCCACGAGAATTTGGAATTCCAAATAATTTGAGTTTTAACGATTCCATCGCTCTGTGGGCGGAAATCATCTATACATCTGATAACGATTACATTCTCCGCCAACGTAAATGTCAGGAGACGGTCTTCATCACTCTCCTCATTTTGACCAATTTCATCGGCTCTGTTAACTCTGATTCTCGTGCGATCTATCCTCTCTCCCGGCCACTCTTCCTGCAACTCACCTATACCAACATTCTCAAGTTCGATCATATTAACGGTAATATTAACAGTTATGCTGGACACCAAATGCTCTGCATCTACATGATCTTCGCTTTGGGGCCTTTCAGTGGTTGTAATTGCCTCTGCTGCGTTTGGGTTTAGTGCGGCTTCCACGTCTCTCAGAATACGGAGAAGCACTTCTCCCTCATTATTGTTACTGCTGCTGTTCCCTTGTTCCATTCTGTGAACAATAGATCTGATCAAGAGATATGAAGTTTTGCGCAGTTGAACAATAACAAGATCTGGATTGTTGTTTCGGGCAGTTAAACCCTAGGAAGATCTGGATTGCTTTTTTGATAGATCTTTCATTTATATATACTATGTGTCATTTTTTTTTAATTTTTTTTTATTAATATTAATAAAAATATTATGAATTGATATCATGAATTGATACCACTCACTCTATGTCTCAATACCATGGGTTATCTTTATTTTTATTAATATTTGTACCATGAGCTTCACCTAGATAAAACATCATTTTTTAGTGTTCATGTATTATGAAGTAAATATGAAAATGTTTTATTTATTTACCATACTCTCCTTTTTTTATATTTTTGTTTATTTAACATACTTCTTTTATTTACTATGGTATTTGGCCCATAGATTTGACTTTCTTTTTTTTGAGTTTTCGTAAATATAATATAAAAAGAGATTTTATTTATTTACCATACCTCTAGTTTATTTTTATTTTTATTTATTTACCATACCTCCAGAGTACTAATATTTTTATTTACTTACCATATGTGTTTTTTTAATGTTCATAAACCTCTTTAAATTTATATTGTGTTTATACAAAATAACAATTAGATTGATTTTTAAATAGTGTCAACATTAGATTAAAAATGTTAAATGATATTGGCTCTTCGTATTCTAACAAAGCCTATTTACAATTTAATAATATTTATGGTAAAATGGGGATGAATATCTTTGGTTAAGAATATTGTTATATTTTAAGTTTATTTTAAGTATTAAGTTTTGATTTAATTAAATATTACAAAATTAAATTAAATAAAATACTCATAAAATATTTTGATTTTAAAATGAGTTATGGTTTTTGGGATTGTGGTATTGATAAGCCATGGTATTGGCCCATGGTATTGTAACAAATCCTATTTGGAAGTTAATATTATCCATAGTTAGGAATCTAATTATATTGTAAGTATGGAATTTTTATGTACTTATTAATTAAATTTAAATATGCATACAAAATAATTATTTTAATTTATATGGTAAAAATGATATTAATTTATACATAACATAGACACACATATATATGCTAGACCATGAAAGTGGGATCTAAGATAGGTGCTTTGTTTTCCTGGGGAGGAGGATGGAGCGCGCAGGTCTCAGTTAACAAGGGTTAGGGCACCTGTAGGAACTGCAGGCGCATGAGGGTTTACTGTTCTTCTCACCGTTTCTCACCATCCAGCACTGTTGCCGCGTCGTTTTCCCCACCGTCCTCGCATCGTAGTTGTCCGTTCCGTTCACGCTAGCAAAGATGAAAGGTCACATGGAGACCAACCTAGTCGACTACTCCGCAGATCCGCTCGAAGACCACGTCATTTTCGATAACCCTAATTTCTCAGTGTCGGTTTCTCGATTTCCGGGGGAATCAGACTCTTTTCCGCAGGACACCTCGCCCGTGGTCTCTTTGCCTGAATATATACTGGAACCATCGGCCTCTGCACGATTTTCTGATTTCTCACCCGGTCTGGAGGCACCTCCCGTGTCCCTTGGCACCCTCCATATCCTATCTACCTTCTCGCCTCACCATCTATCCTTTGATCCACACCCGCCCCTTTCCACAGTTCTTCCAACCCCATCGGTGGCGGTCCCTTATTCTGGATCACAAGCTCCCCCTATGTCTGGGTTTCGGCCGTCCGGCTATTTTGAAACCCCAACAGTTCATGTAAAGGCCTCAAAATCCACATCTCCTGAGGGGACACAGAACCCCTTTGTGGCTCATCCCTCGGCTCCTCGCACCAAGAAGCGGAAATCCAGGTGCATCAAGGTGACATCAAAGGACATTAACATTCGGTTTGGAGAAACATCAGCCATCGGGGAAGTGGCGGTTATGGCTCGTACCATTCTAGTAGGTCATGTGCGAGGGCGGGCATACTCAGCCAACAGATTGACGCTATGGGTAAAGGAGATCTGGGGTGGTCTGCTAAAAGAATTACCGCATGTCCATGTTCTCCCCCGTGGATGGTTTCTCTGTTCATTTTGCTAAAGAAATCTACACAGACTTGGTTCTGGCAAAGTACTGGCACATTGAAATGGCACCAGTTCTGCTCAAGAGGTGGAGTACCCTTTTTGACCCAGAGCGTGAAAAGATTGGGGCGGGACCCCTGTGGGTTCAATTGCCGGGTTTACCACTTCAATACTGGAACGAGGATGTTCTCATAAGGATTGGCAATGCGCTTGGCACATACCTGGACCATGACTGCACGTTTGTGGAATCAAAGAAGCGTACACTTGCTTGTTTGCTCGTTCACGTGGACACAAGAGAAGGGCTGGAAGAAAAGATAACACTGCATTGGGGAAAATACAGCAGAATACAGATCTTGGACTACGAATGTGTCCCGTTTCGCTGCAATCGATGCCATCAAGTGGGGCATCTGTACAAGGATTGTCCGCTCAATAAAAAACTGGAGGATTCACCTAAGATTACTCCAATCCCATCCAGAGGCGCCTCCCCTATTACAACTCGCCAGCCACAGGGTCCCTCTCCTGCCTCACAGGTCTCTCCTCAAGCTACTCCGCAAAAAAGCAGGAAACAAAGGATTCAGATCATCCTCCCCGCCGATGACCAGGGCTCGGGCAGAAAGAGGGTTTGCTCAGGTCTCGGGTACCTCTCTATCCCCATCTCCCTGTTCACTTGATTCTTCACCGATTTTGGTTGCATCAAAAGATCATGTATCATCTGCACACTGCATCATATCATCCCCTCCCCCGACTATCTCTTCGGTTCAGCCCTCCATTCCACCCTCTTCCTCTTTCACCTCGCAGTCATCTCCCTGTAAATCAACCTCCCATCCTTATGCTCTTCGATCCCGTTCTCACAAAGCTGATCTACCTGGTAGTCACGTGGGGTTGGGTATCATCCAATCAGGGACAGGACCTATGACCACCAGAGGCGGGAAGACCGAACTCTCAAAAGCTATGAGACGGGCTGGGGCGGAGGTTGCATCAAGTCGTCAATCTACAGTCGAAGGGGTCCTTAGAGCAATTCCAACCCCGAGTAGTGTTCCCCCATGAAATGCTTATCTTTCAATTGCTGGGGTTTGGCTAGTCCCCCTAAAAAACAAGCCCTACAGAGGCTCTTCGAGGTAGAACAACCTGACATTATTCTACTTCAGGAGACTCTAGGTCCGGCTGAGAACGTTACCATCTCCTTACAAGCCCTGGCCCCAAAATGGAAATTTATGGCATCCGATGATATTGGACAATCAGGGGGTCTGGCTATCGGCATCAATCCCAGAACCATCAGAATCAATGTAGCTTGGGGTGGACTGGGGTTCTTGGGTATTGATACTTTTTCATCGGAGCTTGGAAAATCTCTCAGAATCGTGAACGTTTATGGTCCCTGTCACCAGAGGGAGGCTTTTTGGAGGCGTCTCCTTAATATTTCATTATTGGCCCAAGATCACACCATTCTGGGTGGGGATCTAAATTTTTCTTTGGGGTTCAGTGAATCATGGGGGTCTTCGGCACAGGTGGATGCCATCACGGAATTCATGAGGAATATTTTGGATCAGAAAAACTTCATTGATGTCCCCATGCAGAAGCCATAGCCTACTTGGAGGAACAGAAGGTTGGGCTCGGCTGCATTAGCTCGTAGACTAGATAGATTCTTGATGAAGGGTCCTTTGCTTCAGCAATTTCACCATTATAAGCAATGGGTAGGTTCAAGGGGTATATGTGATCATTCCCCGATATATCTGGAGATATTTTGGCCACACCTGAAACCAAAAGCCCCATTTAAATTCAATCACACATGGATACAAGATCAAGTTTTCATAAAATTGGTCAATGACTTTTGGAAGGCACATCCCATTGACAGAGAGGCTTCCCTGGCAAAGGGGTTTTGTAGCAACCTCACCTTGCTAAAGCATCTAACCATCAATTGGGCAAAGGAAAAGAACAAAAAGGAATCCGAATAGCTCACCAACATTGAAGCTAAGCTCTATTCTCTACAGGATGACCGAAATTTGGGATTCATCTCGGGGGAGGAAAAAACGCGATTGATTGAGCTGGAAAACCAAAAAGAAAGCATCCTTAGACTAAGGGAGGAATCCAACAGGTTGAGAAGCAGAGCCATATGGTTGAAAGCTGGAGATGAAAACTCAAAGCTTTTTCAGAACTATGCAAAAGGAAGGAAAGTCTCAAATACAATATGGAACTTGCCTCTACCAGAGGGGGGTCTTGCAATCTCATTCAATATGCTCTCCCAACTTGTTACTAATCACTTCAAAAGCATATATAAATCTCCACCAGGAACAAACCTGGCTGAAATTATTAATGTGGAAAATCATTTCCCTAGATATGTGAATGAGGAAGACGCAGAAGAACTTATGGCTTCGGTCACCATGGAAGAATTGGAGAGCACATTAAAATGGTTCAAGAAAGATAAAAGTCCTGGTCCTGATGGATGGTCCATTGAGTTTTACCTAACTTTCTTTGAACTCTTGGGTCAAGACTTGCTGAGGGTGGTGGAGGAAAGCAGATCATCGGGCTGTTTATATCATGCTATCAACTCAACTTTCATAGCCCTCATTCCCAAGACTGACTCCCCTTCCTCCTTCGATGACTACCGCCCCATCTCCTTGTGCAACTGTCTTTACAAAATCATCTCAAAGATTATTTCCAATCGTCTTAGACCCATCCTCTCCAAACAGATAGCCCCTCACCAATTTGCATTCCTAGAGGATAGACAAATCGATGAAGCCATCGGTTCTGCACAAGAGGCCCTTCACTCTATTTGCTCTAGACACTTAAAGTGCATCCTCCTCAAGATTGATCTATCAAAAGCCTTTGATCGGGTTAGCTGGCTTTACATTAAAATGCTTCTTATTGATCTGGGTTTTACACTATCTCTTATCAACTGGATCATGGCCTGCATTATGACCCATTCTTATAGTGTGCTCATCAATGGATCGGCCTCTCATTTCTTCCTCTCTGAAAGGGGACTTCGACAAGGATGTCCTCTCTCCCCTCTTTTATTCCTCTTGGTCATGGAGGGCTTGAGTCGTCTAATCATTGCTGCTAAAAGTGAGCGATCCCTCAGCGGCCTCAGGATCACACATGATTGCTACCTTACACATCTACTATTTGTGGATGATGTACTCATACTACTAGATGGTAGCATCTGAGACTCTCTATCCTTCTCCCGAATCCTCCAACTCTTCATGAAGGCCACTGGCATGATGGTTAACCAGCAAAAATCCACGATCACTTTCGCCAGATCCTCAGTAAACGAAGCTCAAATTGCTCATCAAGCCTTCCCTTTCTCCATCCATCATATGGACAGGGGGCTAAAATACCTAGGATTCTCGCTTAAGCCTACGAGTCAAAGAATTTCAGACTCGGTCTGATTAGTCAACAAATTGGAGAAAAGGATAAATTGTTGGAGTCAAAGATATCTTTCCAAGGCTGGGCACCTAGTTCTCATTAAATCGGTGCTGGAAGCAGCCCCAGTCTTTTGGATGGCACTATCTTGGATTCCCAGAAATATTCTCGCTCGACTTCAACAAATTTGTAACAAATATCTCTGGGCTGGAAGCCAAGACAATCGTATTTTTGCTTGGATTGGATAGCAAAAGATAGCACTCCCAAAAAGGTGGGGAGGTTGGGGCCCAAAGGATCTCCCATTATTTTCAAAAGCAATGGCAGCTAAAATTAGCTGGTCGCTGCTAACAAGCCAGAATTTATGGGCTCGTTTATCATACCATAAATACATCTGGCCACAAGGCATTCTGGATTGGGTAAGGCTCCCTAGTTGGAATAGGATAGGAATATCAACTGTTTGGAAGGCCTTGCTACTCTCCTTGCCCCTAATAAGGGATAGCCTCGTTTGGAGAATAAACGATGGATCTCTGGCTAGAATAGGGATGGACGCATGGATTGGCAGCGGAGGTAGGCATACCCTATCACAAGATCTGATTCAGTACCTACACTCCTGTGACATTAATGTAGTCGCACAAGTTGTTGATCAAGAAAACTCTGGGTTTTTTCATCAAGCATGGAAGTCGGCACATCAAATGAATTTGCCACTCAAATAGCATCAGGAATGTAAAGACTACAGTACTGCACTAACCGAAACCCATATAAGAATCAGAGACAGTCCAAACGAATTAGTTTGGAGTCAGGCTGAGAATGGAAAATATACTCCAAAGGCTAGATATATCACACTCAGCAGTCACAAAAAACCAGACCATATCCCAACCTGGTGTCAAAGCATTTGGAAACTAACAACTCCGCCTAGATCAAAACTTTTTTTCTCGTGCGTATTGAGGAATAAGGTACCTATAGGAGAACACCTTATGCACAGAACAATACATTGGCCAACCTGATGCGTTCTGTGTAAAGACGCATCAGAATCCACAGAGCATCTCTTTTTGCGATGCAGAGCTACTCTAGAATCATGCCGATCTCTCACAAATCACCTCTCTTTCAATGGAAATTGGGAAGGATCAGACCTGATCGAGGCTTGGGAAAATTGGGCACAAAAACAAAAGGGATCTAAATGTATACTCCTCCCGATTCTTGTAAATTGGCAGATTTGGAAGGCTCGAAATCGCTCTATTTTTTAGGAAAGACCTATCATCTGGCCATTGATCGAAGCTTCTATCACTGCTGCCTATAAGGAACTCCCTGACCCTCTGCCCCCTAAAGAACGCCATCCCCATCCGCCCCCTTGCATTGACAAAAATACTCCTTGGGCCTTCTTTGATGGGGCTGCAAATCATCAAAGCTATGGGGGAGGTTTTATTTTACATTTGAATGATCATCATCATTATACTGTAAAATCGGGCCTGGGCACAGGAACTGATATCTTTGTTGAGCTCATAACCTTGCGACATCTTCTCCACTTTATGATAATAGCCTGTGAGACCCATAAATCCTCGCAAGCTCTTCAAGGTCTTAGGTTGAGGCCATTCCTGCATTTCCTGGATCTTTTTTGGGTCCACCTTGACACCTTCACGCCCCACAATGTGGCCCAAATACTCTACTTCTACCATGCCAAATGAACACTTGGAAATCTTGAGAAATAATTTATGCTTGCGGAGCAGTTGCAAGAGTAGATCTACATGGTGAAGATGTGCAGCCCAAGTGCGACTATAGATGAGGATGTCATCGAAGAAGACAAGGAAAAATTTCCTGAGATATGGTTTGAGGATGTGGTTCATAAGGCACTGAAAAGTAGAGGGGGCATTACAAAGACCAATTGGCATGACCAGGAATTCATAATGGCCTTCATGAGTTCTAAAAGCAGTCTTGGGGATGTCGACTTCCTTCATGCGAATTTGGTAGTAGCCTAAGCGAAGATCCAACTTAGTGAAGAATTGAGCCCCATTGAGTTCATCCAACAAATAATCAACCACCGGGATGGGAAATTTATCTTTGAATGTCAACTTATTGAGGGCCCTGAAGTCGGGACACATCTCCCACTCCCCATATTTCTTGAGCACCATGACCACTGGGGATGAATAAGGACTAATGCTGGGATGAATGACACCTACTTCCAAAAGTTCCTTGATGATTTTTTCTATTTCATTCTTTTGGGTGAATGGATATCTGTATGGGCGCACATTTGGGGGTTGGGCCCTTGGAACCCAGGTGATGCTATGATCATTTTCGCCTCGCGAGGGTGGAAGCTCATGAGGCTTGTCAAAGACCGGTAGATGGTTATTTAAAATCTGTTGCATCTCAGGATGAATTGGCAAAGGCTTGGTTTCAATTTCCTAGATGGCATTAAATTGAGCTACAACTCCATGATTGCCCTTTTTTAACAATTTTTCCATCCTATGCGAGCTGATGATAGAGGGGGCTCCCGCCTGGAGTCCACGGAGGTTATGGGTGTAGTTTTTCTTCTTAGAATGCATATATAACTCCTGGAAATCCACTGTGATTGGCCCAAGAGTGCGGAGCCATTCAGCTCTGAGGACAATGTCGCAACCCCCCATGTGTATGGAAAACATGTGGGTTTTCAACTGATAATCCCCCATTTGAAGTTTGACATTTTCATAGCGGCCTTCACATTTCATTGTGCCTCCATCTGCAATTTGAACTTGGAATTTAGAAACTGCTCGTAAAAAACAGTGCACTGCCTCTGCGACTTTTTGATGGATGAAATTATGTGTACTTCCACTATCAATCAAGACTACTACTGTGCGATGTTTAATAAAACCTCTGATTTTGAGAGTTTGAGGGGAAGAAATCCCTGCCAAAGCATGCAATGAAATAATTGGTTCGTCAGAGACATTTTGGTTGTCTTCTTCTAGCGGCTCATGTTCCTCCAGTGCTGGATCTTCCTCTGTTGAGTTGTAGTGAGTGGCATCAATTTGAAAAAAATTGGGCTCCTTGCGTTTATGACCTAGGGAGTATTTTTCATCACAGTAGTAACATAGGCCTTGCTTTCTTCTTTCGGCCATTTCTGCAGGTGACACCTTTTTGACCTTAAGTGTTTGAGTCGTGTTGTGAGCCTGTGGGGGGCAACCTTTAGTGGAGAAATTCGGGCGACTATATTGGGCTGCTAATGCACGTTCCACATTACAAGCTACCTTGCAAGCCTCCGTCCATGTGGGAGGGTGGTGTAGTAGGACTTGGGCTTTGATAACTTCTTTAAGACCACTGATAAAACATTCCATGTAGAACACATTTGAGAGACCCCAAGTGCGGAAGGCTAAGGCTTCAAAAGCTGTAATATATTCATCCACTGTACCAGTCTGCCGGAGCTTAGTAAGACGACCCAAAAAAGATGATTCCTGGTCAAAGCGGTCTTGAAGAGCTTTGGTGAATTTGGGCCAAGTCCTAAAAGGTCCAGTGCAATGTTGATGCCATTCCCACTTGTGCCACCTTTCATTTTCCAAGTACATGCTCCCCAACATAAGCTGAGTCTCATCATCGAAGATGTCATTTAGTTTGAAACACTGCTCCATTTGTGCTATCCATGGAGACGGGTGAGAACCGTCAAATTTATGCATATCCAACTTGGGAGGTCACTGACTAGGTGGTGGGTGCGTGTGCCAGATGTGAGGAGAGTGGCTAGACTCACCCTCATTGTGTTCATGGCCATTATAGCCTCCTCATGGGCTTGCTCCTTGCCCTTCGGGACTATTTTCGCGACCATGCTATATAGTCTGGTAAGCTGAATGTGGAGGTTTTCCACTAATTCTTCAAGTTTGTCCATCCTTTCATTGGCCATCGCTTGAGCTCTAGTTTCTACCATACACCAACCGTTTTTTTTTTAAATTGGGACTGCCTAAAAAACAATTTTCACTAAGAAGTGAATGGTACCACCGTGCTTAGCTCGTCATCCTGATTCTGATGGGCTAGATCACCAATAAGCGCCCCGAAAGATCTCAGACTTCTTTTTTTTTATTTTTTGTTTATTTTTTTATTTTTTTTATTTCCTGAAAACTCGTAACGAAGTTTTACTCCTTCCTTATCAGTACTGCAGTGGCCAAATGCTCAAAATGTCAAAGCGGCCAAAAGTCCTGCGAAAATTATACCCGAGTATAGGAACCCTTCACAACGACTCTGAACTGGTGGATCTAAGAGATCTGAATGGCGGATCTGATAGCTCTGGGCGGCGGAACCGATTGCTTCTGCAGATCTGATGGATCTAATAGATCGTAATGGCTGATTGGGACTGATTTCTGCTGCTGCTGCACCCCTTTGCACAAGCGAATATGGAAGAGATGATGTGTGATCCCCCGATAGAAAAGGGAACTATGGCCTTGAGGAGTGTCAGTTGCTACAGATCGCAATATACATAAGGCTCTTGCAGTAGTACTCAGCCCAATGTTTCAAGGCTCTAACTAAGGAGGATCGACTGTACCCTTGGCCGTACAACCCGACTACCCTATCGTGCAAGCGAGTAATCTCTCCGAGTGATGTTCTCAGTGTACTGTAGCCGTGAGACGACCGACGGTTTATCTATGGCGAGGTTTCAAGGGAGCCCAGGGGGCTTCTGATATACCCAAAGGGTACGTGGAAGACAGTCCATGGGCGGTTCTGTCTAATGCGCTACTACTCGAAGGGGTACCCACAGGGGTTACAAGGGAGTCCAACAGACCAAATCCACATGTTTATGCGCTCAACGACAGATCCTGCGGTTTAAAGATGTCGGAACACGTCTCTAGCCAAAAAAAAAATTGCTAAGAAATGGAGATCCCACCGGCCCTGGAAAGTGCTTTGATACCACTTGTTATTCTCTTAACATGCAAATGATACCCAAATACAGAATATGTGAAGAAAAGATACCCAAAACACAGAATATCAATGATTTTATTATTCAGGGAGTAATGTTCACTTGCATCTTCGAGGGGGCAACCTCCAATACAGCAGAGCCCGATTACAAAATAAGACACGATGCTCCTCACAGGGAGTCTCTATCCTTTATATATGACTCATACATGCAATACCACGGGCCAATACCGTGGTATTAATAATACCATCTATCTAATACTACGACTCATTTGCAACTAACTGTGGTTTCGTTATTAATTGTGGATTAACCACTTACAATTATTAATATGGGATTTATTGACTCTTGACTATGACATGATCCCATTACATAAATAAGGGGGTTAGGGTGGGAACCTAACATGCATATCTTCTACCATCACAACTAGCCTAGTGGGCATCAATGTTTTCTTTCCTAATCATCATGCTAGCACATGCATCCATGCTAGTATGGTTGATATCAATGCCAACACACTTTCTTACTGAAAGTAAATGAAAACCACCCAACTTTATCTCACATCTTGACTGTTCACATCAATTCCAACGCACTTATTGCCACTAGCCATACACAATTCCAACTATCCAACAATCTCCCCCTTTGGCATTGATGATAACACCTCTTCACTTCTCTAGATTGATGGCCAATCCTAATGCTTCTTCTACACCTCCTTACATGAGACACCAATGGTTTTCTTTCCCTTTCTTGGGCCATAACAAATTATTCCCCAACACGATTCTCTCCCCCTTTGAAATCAATGGAAAAGGGCTACAAGATTCTTCTTCTTCCCATGCAATCATTGACTTATGGTGATGAGGATCTAGCTAATGTTGTGCATTTTTATCTCCAGACTTCTCTTTAAGGGTAAATATTTGTTTTTCTATGAAATGGACATATGTGATACTCTCCTCATGAACATATACTTCCTCCATGCATATAAATCTCCAATTTTTTACACCTTATGGATTTTGTCTAAGTACTATTTTTGCCAACGCATCTTTTGTATCAATTAAAAATAAATTGATAGCAATAAAAAATTGATCATGGTATTATTGTTTCTACAAATACCAAACGTTAGTGATTCATTGAGATTCCCCTCCTTTGTTGTTGTTGTTTTCTAGACTGTGCTTACTTCTATGCTCCTCTGTAGATCATGCCACTCAAAATATGGATTGTTGCTTAAGTAATACCAATTCCACCAAAAAGGGTGATACAAATTGGATAGTGTACCAGACAAATTATAATGCTTCCTTTCATAAAGAAATGCTCATTTTCACAAAAGGTTGTTCCATACAAAGTCTGACCACCAATTGACATAGTGATATCAATTGAATATTAATGGAAATTGAAAGCTTACATCCACTGTGATTTATGAACACAAGACTACTAGGAAAATAAGATGCACAACTTAAATGAAATAACGATATTTTATCGAGGATGAAAACCTTTAATTTCTTGTGAAATATTTCTTCCTGACACTCAAAATTGTTGCCTACAACTTAATAATAAAGTATCTCCCCTTAAGCCATTTCCCTCTAATCTCTTGCATCCACTTCCTTATTCTTGTGTGACAACTCATTGTCTGGACCTGAATTGACTGTGGGCATCTTCATTCCACACTTTTGTTGCATCACATATTCTCTTCACAACATAAAATGATTTTGTGTACTCTACCTAAAACCTGGATGGCTAAACTCCTCTCTCTTTCAATGTTGATACATTTGAAATAAACAACTAAATTACTATAGTCACCTAGGTGACTCCACCATAACTTCAAAAATCAGATGCACGTTTCTATCTATTCTCTCTAGCTTCCTACATATCACTTATGTGAAATCCCTTGAGGCCATTCTCTTCCTTTATTGAAGAGACACATATGTTCTACTCCCCCTGAGAAGATGTTAGTTCCCTATAATACTAGTGATTCCCCCATTACTATCACCATTGTATCCCTTATTGTTATTATTGTGCCATATATAATCCCACTATTGTTATTTTTGTTCCTTTATATTATTATTGTTAGGTTGGCTTGGTTATATTGAGACCCCTTAGACTCCTATATACAGAAAGGAGCTTTTGTCATTTGTATCATCCAAGAGTCTTTTGTTTGTATAATGTAAAGGAGGTTCGCCATAACTCTTTCTCTACAAACTTTTAGAAACTAAAAACAAAACCCATTTGAGAATAAGCCGGTTTGTAGCTCGGCTCCTAATTTTAGATCCTAGCTTGCCATATTTTTTAGAGATATAATCTGATGAAGATATGGTTTGTGAAGACCCCTAAATTACATTCCAAACAGGTAACCTTGGAACAATCGTCATAACTTTCTCTCTGAGCATCAAATTGAATTTTCATAAGAATTTTCAGAAATACGTTGGACTGTATCTTTTGGGTACCATTTTAAGAACTTAATGTTGAAACAATGACCCGTGGCACGTAGTACAAGTTCGCTCTACTCAACAAGTCTACTCTCTCGGCATCGTGGGAGGTTTGGCATAACTCTTCATTGGAGTATACAATCTTGATCAGACTTGTGGAGTTACAAATATTACTTAGAGGGTTACCACAACAAGAAATTTCAAACCTTGGAGATACAAAATTACAGAAATACATCAGATTCAATATCAAGCTCCTACAAAGTGAAAAAAGGTGCATAGTTTTAATTTTTATTTTTACATAAGCTTGGTTTGAAAAATTAGTTTGGAGGAATCCAAAGGGCATAGCGAAGCATTATTATCGGTAATTGATGTCACGAACAAAGAAAATGGAAACACCTAGTACACAACCTAAAAGTTGTAGTGTGACTCATCAAGAAGAGGAATAAATGCAACATGATATATCAAAATAACGAGACCGAGTGCAACAAACGTCACTCGCACAAAACATAACAGAATCTAAGATGGATGGCTTAAAGAAATACATAGAAGCTAAGATGTATGGTGTGGAAGCTAAGATGGATGGTTTAAAGGAAGGCGTGCAAGCTAAGATGGGTGGTTTAAATAAAGGCATTGAAGCTAAGATGAATTATGTGGAAGCTAAGATGGACAGCATAGAAGTTACGATGGATGATTTGAAGACAGGTTTGAAGACAAGCATGGAAGATATGAAGGAAGAATTGAAGACAAATTTGACAAAGTTTCTACAAGAAATTATTACTAATGGCGAAAGGGTAGTGAAGGAAACTCATGCTTAGAAAAAAACAAATGTTAATCATGATTTCATAGGCTCTAACAGTGGATCGAAGAACCACCATGTTCCAAAGATTGATATGAGGAAGTTTGATGGAAACGATCCCGGAACATGGATACTATGCTATTTTTCAATCTCCATAAGTGCAAAACACACAAAAGGTAGACATAGAAACTTTGTATTTGGAACCAAATCAATTTGTATGGTATCCTTGGATTTTCTCTTATAAACAAATTGTCACTTGGGCTATTTTTACGGATGAAATGGTAGCACATTATGAGGATACAAAAAGCAACACCTTTTTCAGCTAATTGATAAATCTCAAACAAATGGGTTCAATTATGGAGCACATTGATGACTTCCAAAAATTGAATATAAGGGTAAAACATATTCGAGAGGATCATAGGATTGATGTGTTCATATGGACTTTAAAAGATAACATCCAACATGAGGTTTGCCTTCGGGAACTAGATTCATTGGAGAAGGCATTTAGGTTGGCAAGAAAAATGGAAAGAAAAATTATGGAAAAAGGGAAGCCTACCACTCATAATCATAAATATGAAAGTGTTGCTTCCCCTAGCCATCCACAACCTACAATTTTGACACCAAAACAATTGGAAGAAAAAAGAGGAAAGGGGATTTGTTACAGTTGTGAAAGAAAATACAATAAAGGTCATAAGTGTGCCAAGAAGAAATTATTTTGCATACATTGTGAAGAGCGTTAGCCTCCTGCTCATAGCAGGTATTCATCTTTCATGATTGACATTTTTACATGCCAAATATGTCATGCTTTGCAGGCTGCAATGTTCCATATTTGTTACTGAGGCAAAAGCAGTGTCCATGAGAGTCTACTAGCCTAAGTGCCTCTCCTGTATTACAATTTTGATGAGTTATTCCATTTTTGAATAATTTTTAGATAAATGGAGGTCCAAATAGCTTAATCTTGGTCTCCCTAGGTTTCAATTTCTTGTTGTAGAATATAGAGAATCATTATCTGTCCAAACAGCTTAATCTTGGCAGATTCTTAGATAGGTAGAGAAGCAAGGGTGCTCAACAGCTTAATCTGAGCCCTTGGAAGAAATAAGTATAGATGTAGCTAGGAGGACAGTAAAAAAAGAAAAAGTTGAAAAGCTGGGTTTGCTAGTTCAAGTGCACCCAAAACAAAAGAAGAAAAAATGTTAAGTGTATTAGGCTGGGTAGGTAGTTTGAGGTTGCATAAGCAGATTGGTAATCAATTGTGGTCTTGTCAAGAAATACTTATATCACTTATGGCATTGGCACCATGGCAGTTGTTTGGTGGTACAACAAGGAAGCATGACTAATTTCCCCTTCTCATTTCCTCAAAAATCATTCACTAACATCCCCTCAAGGACCTTGGGATCTGCCCAACCAGTCTTGTTTTCACTCCATTCTTGTTAAAAACAAAGTTGACATCTGAGTTGACTTAGTGAAAAGAAACCACATTTCTTGTGTAAAAATAATCTTTACATAATCCATTCATTTCCCTATGATTAAGTTTCCATTCTATAAACTTAGCATGCATCCCCTCCTTTGCATTCCAAAGACCTCATATTAACATCTAACTGTATTATCTACCTCCCTAAATCATTTCCTGTTGGGTCCCTATAATACTAGTGATTACCCCATTACTATGGTAGTTGTACCCCTTATTTATATTGTTGTGCCCCTATTTCCCCCATATTGTTATTTCTGTGCCCCATAGAATCCCTCTATTGTTA
>APFE030677524.1:36262-46510 GCA_000404065.3 Pinus taeda
TTTTGATGTAGGTGATTGGGTATTCCTATGGCTACAAGCATATAAACAAATGCCCCTCAAGAAAGCTAAGAACATTGATAAATTATCGCCAAATTATTGTGGTTTGTACAAGGTGTTGCAAAAGATAGGTAGTATGCCATAAAAATTGGAGCTTCCTGCACCATCTCGAGTGCACCCCATTTTCCATGTTTCATGCTTAAACAAGGTTATAGATGACAAGATTCTAGTTCAAACAATATTTCCATAACTTCATGAGGAAGGAAAAATCATATTGGAACCTGAAGCGGTGAAAGAAGCAAGAACTCGACATCTATGAAATCGATCAATTTCAGAGTATCTCATCATGTGGAAGAACTTACCCATTGAAGATTCCACATCGAAGGATGAGAATTTTATATAAAAGCATCCAGAACTACTTAAGAATTGAGGACAACACTTTTTTGAAGGAGAGGGGCATGTTAGTTCCCCATAATACTAGTGATTCCCCCATTAATATTGTCATTTTATCCCTTATTATTTTTACTGTGCCCCACAGAATCCCACTATTTTTATTTTTGTGCCTTTATATTATTATTGTTAGGTCAGCTTGGTTATATTGTGACAACTTAGACTCCTATATATAGAAAGGAGGTTTTTTCATTTGTATCATCCAAGAATTGTTCATTTGTGTAATGTAAAGGAGGTTGCCCCCTCGAAGAGGTTGAATTCTAAGACGTTGATCTATCTTTTCTATCTTTTTGTGAGTTGGTTTCATAATAGAATAGTATCTTCCTTCTTCTTCCAAACCTTTAATGGACGAGTCCTGACAGGAAAATTACTCTACTAGTTCTTCTTTTCCCATGTTTGGGCTTTCTCTTGGTTGCACATAACTAGAGGAAACTTTTCCTTCAATTCATCTTTCCTAACCCAAGTATTCATGCTACCTTTGTTCCTTATAGAGGAGTGACTCTATTAGAAGAGTAAGAGGATCATTCTTCTTGGGTTTCTTCTGATTTATTCCTCCTCTTTTCATACTTCTCTTAGATGTTAAGAATTGAAGAAAAAGTTGTATACCTCTACCCCAGAGAGTCAAAGACAACCAATGTCCTCATTGACTACCATCAAGTAGGCTTCCATTTTGATCTTCCAAAGATAATAGTTTGATCCATTTAAAAATGGAACTCCTTATGCTATCAAGCAAGCTTGATTAGCCTAGGTCGAGGAAGACCTGAGGCAAATGCAGTTCTACTGGATGAGATCTGAACTGTTCATATAAGGATGGACATAATGGATACTGCTAAGAATAAAGCACATAATGAAGGAGTTTCCACTGCTGCAGAAGAATCTTCTGACGAGGAAGAGGAGGAGGAAAATGAAACTACCATAGTTATCAAGATGTTGGATAAAGTAGGAAGAAAACCAAAGGTGGAAATTCCTTTCTATGAAGGAAGTCCCAATGCAGAAGAGTTGATGGACTTGATCAACTCATTGGACAAATATTTGACTATGAGGAGGTTGATGATAAGAATAAGGTGAAGTTTACAGTTACCAGACTGAAGGGTCTTGAAAAAATTGGAGACATATTCAACCAAGCACTCATAGGATAAAAGTTTGAATAGTGGACATATTTACCAAAGTAATTGTAAATAGTGGGAATAGTAAAATAAAGGGGAATCTTGCATAAGATGAAAACAATGTTCACCCATATATTATATTAAATATGAATATAATATTAATGAAAGGTATCTAATTCTAGATTTATCTCTAACATTGATATCGGAACTTGTTAACTCCATGATTCTCTACTTGTCTAGAATATACTCGACATCATAATAAACAAAATTCCTTGTGAGACATTATTCCTATGGTATTACTCTTCCAACATTAAATATCATCACTCACCAAACATATGCAAACTATGTTTCACTTCATAAATATCATTTTAAACCCATTCATCTACTCAATCAACTAACACTCTAAGCTCTATATTCCCATCCTCCTTCACACACATGTTATATGTTGGAAACAATATTAATACTTATGGCAAGGGTGAATCAATATTAAGGATAATTTTAACTTTTATGTCAATTATATTTAAGAAATGAAATATGGCAGCCATTATATCATAGAAGCCTTTAACAATCGGCCGTAACAATGATCATATCAGCCAATACAAGCATACACATCATGACAAACAAACATATCAGGCAAGGAGGTTTAACGTGGGAAATTTTTAGGGAAAAAAAGCACCTAAGCTTGTTGTTGTTATTGATGTAAAAATAAGATCACCTATTATATTACATCAATATGCTTGTGAGCCACCACTCAAAGGATGCACCAACACCCTTTGATTGTTTGCTAGAACCCACTAGCAGGAAGCACCAACTACCTCCTCTTGTAGACACCTGATCATCTTACCAGAAGCACCATGTGAAGAACCAACTTCACAGATTTTTTTCAAGCAACAACTTGCAACTCCTTGGATTTATGAAAGACCCAACTTGTAAGAGGCACCAATGATCAATATTTCTTTAGACACCCACTAGAGATGGAAGCAACAACTTCCTATATGCAAGCTCCAAACCACACTTGATAAGGAACTAATGTTAATTGTAAATGGAAGCTACTCTGCCTGATATTAGTCATGTTCTCCTTATCCTTTTGTCCCACCCAACACACTATTCTCTATACACTCCACTCCAACTCGTTATTTCACTCAACAACATCCAATAACACACAATGCTCTTTGCACTCTACCCACTTTGTAGCAACATATTCACATGGGATATCTACTATTGGCCTTCTCATTCTACTCAAGGACACATGGCCTCTTCCTAGTAGAGAAATCACACTTAGTGCTCTACACGAAGCTCACACTCCATAACATATACTTAGCTCTCGACCCTCTTCTATTCCATAAACTTTCTTGGCCTCTCATGACAACATAGAATCTATCAGCCTCTCACACAAGAGAAAAAGATATCTTGGGGTATATTTTCTCTATATAGGCACTCTCATCCTCTTATTTCTACAATAATGGCTCACTCAACCTCTCCTTAGTAGTGGATGCACATGCACAGAGCTCTCCACACAACTCAATGGAAGCAATGTTACTTCCCCCCAACTTGCTCAACTGCAATTCTATGTTTTGCTTCAGTCAAACACATTGATCAATGTTGTATTTTTCATCCATCACTCTTTTATTCACATTATCAAAGTGTACCTCTGCATAGATTCTCAATCTTGTTGTTACATCTCTTGCTTGAATTCAACTGTTGCATTAAACATTAGAATATTGTTATTTCTATGAATAAATATGATGTATCCAAGGCTCTAATATTCAACTAATTCCTTATTGCATGCAAGAAATATCAGGGATGACTTGTCTCAACTCATTCACATACTACATTTAAATAATCCTATGCAATCATGGTCCCTGTTACCTTGATGTAGAAATCACTGTCTCTGTCTCCTGCCTACGACCACTGCCATTGACTCCATCGACCAACTCTTACTATGGAAATTTACTTACTTCTTGACTTAGTGATCTATCATACACATTTGTGCTGCAATTTTAGATCCCACTTATTTCATAACTTTATGAAAGAGATGCTACGAAATCATGAGATTATAATTAGCATGTAGACCCTTTTGCTTCACCCCTTATCTCATTTCCACCATAGGACTGGGTGTTGTGACCGATGACTTCATACACCTTTGTGTTGTAATCTCGGAGCCAATATTTCGTAACTATATTAAGGTGGATGTTACAATATTACAAGATCCTCATACCAACTTTTAGCCTATTTTTCTTTTACTATTATTTTTTTCACCATATGAGTGGATTTTGTGACCAACGACATAGTGATTACATGCTAATCGCTCCAGGATCTCACCAAGGTCATGTCTTCTTGTATTCTTTATCTATGACCTTGGTTCTTTAGGCTCCACAACCAAGTGTCATTCAAAATTGGATCTTCCAGGTTTTAAAACATTTATCAAACTGCATTTATAATAGAGTTATAAAATTTCAACCTTTTAAATAATTCTCACATGGCTTCACAATGTCACTTTGGTGTGAAGCCTTCACTATGCCCTTGATTTCTTTGGATTCCATCAATAAGCGCCAGAAAACATCAGAAGCCCCTAGCATTGAAGCTCTTTCTAATTTCAATTAGATCGGAGTTACGAAATCCAAACCTCTAGAATACTTCTATGGCATATCCATAGAACTTAGGTGTTAAGCCCTTCAGGACATTGTTGGTTCTTTTAGTCTTGATGAGCAACTCCTAATGAAGATCGGAGCTCCCTGTATCAAAACTTTCTGAAAAAATGATTACAATGGAGTTACAAAATCCCCAACCTCTAGTATGCTTCCAAAATGACATCATGCTCTTGTAATCAACCCAATGTGGTGTCGCCTTCATGGTGAAACATGTCACCAGTATTTTTTCCATTAGACCACTCAAAAATGCTAAATCTGACTATCATGTGTCCTCCATACAAACATGTCATGTTGATGTCATCTACCATAATCATCACCTCATTTTCAATCAACTACTGCCATATCCCTTGTCCGAGGAGAGAGAAAGGGTCCCTCAGTCATTAGTTTTGAAATGATTTCCTTTGTAATCTCTTCTCCTTAAAACACTCATAACTTTCACAAGAATTCAATTTGTAAGAAGTTACAAGGTCTCAAAATTCCAATACACCGGCCTTCTAATTAACCCAGACCACGACCTCCGAGGTTCCGATTCTCCGAACTACTTTCGATATTCAGCCTACTCCGATATTAACACCCTCTAAGGTCACAAAAACCCTTCCTTGCAATATTTTGACGTTTCGATATTACAACCTTCCGTGATTCCACTCTTACGACGTCCCGAATCTCTAACTCTCCAAAATTCAGGGTTTCGAAATTCAACCTTCTTCTAAGGACTTCAAAATCCTTATTTAAACTATAAATAAATTTTGATATCAATATCCATTTATGGACAACCACATACCATTGTAAATGTCTTTCAGGGCACTAACAAATAGTGCTAATTCTAAGAGTATATGAACTAATCCCTTAAGGTAGAATCTCCTACAATGTCTTGGACTCCCAACCATCATAGCCATCATTTTATGGATTCTCCAATATTACTACTACTATGGTGATTCTATACCAGAGAATTTAGAAATGATAGGACTCTTCATGAGATTGAAAGATCATGCATATCTTTTGACATCACAACTAGCCTAGTGGGCATCAACGTTGTCCTCCCTAATCATCATGCTAGCATATGCATCCATGCTAGTATGGTTGACATTAATGCCAACACACTTTCTTACTGGAAGTAAATGAACCAACTTGATCTCGCATCTTGACTGTTGACATCAATTCCTACTCTCTAATTGCCACTAGCCATAGAAAATGCCAACTATCCAACAATCTCCGCCTTTTGCATTGATGACAAAACCTCTTCACTTCCCCACATTGATCGCCAATCCTAATTCTTCTTCTACACCTTAAATGACAAACCAGTGAATTTGTTTCCCTTTCTTAGGCCATAAAAATTTATTCCCAAAAAGGATTCTCTCTGCCTTTGAGATCAATGGAAAAGGGCTAGAATATTCTTCTTCTCCCCATGCAATCATTGACTTTCGGTAATAAGGATGTAGCTAATGTTGTGCATTTTTATCTCCAGACTTATCTTGAAGGATAAATATTTGTTTTTCTATAAAATGGACATATGTGATATTATCCTCATGAACATATACTTCCTCCATGCATATAAGCCTCCATTTTTTAACACCTTATGGCTTTTGTCTAAATACTATTTCTGCCAATGCATATTTTGTGCCAATTAAAAATAAATTCATACCAATAAAAAAATTATCACGTGGTATTATTGTTGCTACAAATACCAATCGTTAGTGATTCATTGAGATTTCCCTCCATTGTTGTTGTTTTTTTCTAGATTGCGCTTACTTTTATGCTCCTCTTTAGATCATGCCACTCAAAATGTGGATTGTTTCTTAAGTAATACCAATTACAGAAAAAAGGATGATACAAATTGGATAGTGTACCAGGCAAACTATAATACTTTCCTTTAGAAAGAAATGATCATTTTCACAAAAGGTTGTTCCATACAAACTCTGACCACCAATTGACGTAGTCATATCAATTGAATATTAATTAAAATTGAAAGCTTACAGCCATTGTGGTTTATGAACACAAGACTACTATGAAAAATCAAACTCACAAGTTAAATGAAATAAGGGTATTTTATCGAGGATGAAAACCTCTAATTTCTTGTGCAATATTTCTTCCTGACACTCAAAATTGTTTCCTACTACTTAATAATAAAGAAGCCCCCCTTAAGGCATTTCCCTCAGATCTCTTGCATTTGCTTCCTTATTCTTGCGTGGCAACTCATCCTCTAGACCTCACTTGACTGTGGGCATCTTCATTCCACACTTTTGCTGAATCACATCTTCTCTACACAACATAAAATGTTTTTGTGTACTCCACCTAAAAACTGGATGGCTACACTCCTCTCTCCTTCAATGTTGATACATTTGAAATAAACAACTACATTATTGTAGTCACCTAGGCGACTCGACGATAACTTCAACAATCAAATGCACCTTTCTGTCTATTCTTTCTAGCTTCCTACATCTCACTTATGTGGCATCCCTTCAGGCCATTCTCTTCCTTTACTAAAGAGACACATATGTTCAAATCCCCTTGAAAATATGTTAGGTCCCTATAATACTAGTGATTCCCCCATTACTATCGCCATTTTATCCCTTACTGTTATTATTGTGCCTTATCTAATCCCACTATCGTTATTTTTGTGCCTTTATATTATTATTGTTAGGTTGGATTGGTTATATTGAGACACCTTAGACTCCTATATATAGAAAGGAGGTTTTGTCATTTTTATCATCCAAGATTTTTTTATTTGTATAATGTAAAGAAGGTTTCCCCCTCGAAGACGCTAAATTCTAAGGCATTGATTTATCCTTTCTATCTTTTTTCGAGCTAGTTTCATAACATTTGGTATCAGAGCTTTGGATTCTAGGGTTTTGCTGCTCCAAAGAGGTCATCGTGGAATCTTTTCTATAACTTTTGTTCTGCTACGTTTCGGAAGTGAACAAAAAATCCCATTTGATATGAACTCGTATTGAACCTAGGTTCCGAATTTTGTATCTTTTCTCGCTACATTTTCAAAGGTATGATTTAAGGAAGCTAGGATTTTTGCAAACACAAGAATTTCATATAAAACATGTCATCATGGAATCTTTGCTATAACTCTTTCTCTACGAAGTTTTAGAAGCTAAAAACAAAATCCATTTGAGAATAAATTAGTCTAAACCTTAGCTCCTCATTTCAGATCCTGGCTTGCTATGTTTTGCAGAGATATAATATGATGAAGTTATGGTTTGTGTAGAGCCCTGAATTACATTAGAAATAGGTCACCTTGGAACAATCGTCATAACTTTTTCTCTGAACATCAGATTGAATTTTCATCGGAATTTGCGGAAAGAGGATGGACTATAATTTTTTGGGTAGCATTTTCATAAGTTAACGTTGAAACAGTGACCCGCGGCAAGTCATACAAGTTCCCTCTACTTAACAAGTCTATACTATAGGCATCATGGGAGGTTTGGCATAATCCTTCATTGGATTATCCAATCTTGATCAAACTTGCGGAGTTAGAAATATTACTCATAGGGTTACCGCAGGAAGAAATTTCGAACCTTGAAGATACAAAATTATAGAAATACATCAGATTCAATATTAATCTCCTACAATATAAAAAAGAAGTGTGTAGTTTTTTTTTAAGTTTTTGCATAAGCTTGTGTTGAAAAATTATTTTGAAGGAATTCAAAGGGCATAGTGAAGCATTATTATCGGTAATTGATGTCACGAACAAAGAAAATGGAAACACCCAGTAAGCAACCTGAAAGATCTATCATGACTCATGAAGAAGAGGAATAAATGCAACATGACATATCAAAATTATGAGACCAAGTGCAAGAAATGTCACTCGCACAAAAGGTAACAGAATCTAAGATGGATGGTTTAAAGAAAGACACAGAAGATAAGATGTATGACATGGAAGCTAAGATGGATGGTTTAAAGAAAGACGTGGAAGCTAAGATGGGTGGTTTAAGGAAAGGCATATAAGCTAAGATGAATGACGTGGAAGCTAATATGGATGGCGTGGAAGCTAAGATTGACGATTTGATGATAGGTTTGAAGACAAGCATGGAAGATTTGAAGGCGGATTTTAGGACAAATTTGACAAAGCTTCTACAACAAATGCTTATTAATGCTGAAAGGGTAGTGAAGGAAACTCATGCTGAGAACAAAATAAATGTTATTCATGATTTCATAGACTCTAACATTGGATCAAAGAAGAACCATGTTACAAAGATTGATATGAGGAAGTTTGATGGTAAAGATCCTGGAACATGGATATTACAGATGGTGCAATTTTTCAGTCTCCATAATGTGCAAAACACACAAAACGTATGCACTACAACTTTGTATTTGGAACCAAATCAGTTTTTATGGTATCAATGGCTTCGCTCTTGTAATTGTCACTTGGGCTATTTTTATCGATGAAATGATAACACATTATGAGGATACAAAAAGCAACACTTTTTTAGCCAATTGATAAATCTCAAACAAAAGGGTTCAATTGTGGAGCACATTGAGGACTTCCAAAAATTGAATATAAGGGTAAAATATATTGTAGAGGATCATAGCATTGATGTGTTCATAGGGACTTCAAAAGATAACATCCAACATGAGGTTCACCTTTGGGAACCAGATTCATTGGAGAAGGCATTTAGGCTGGCAAGAAAAATGGAAAGAAAAATTATCGAAACAAGGAAGCCTACCACTCACAATCATAAATATGGAAGTGTTGATGCCCCTATCCATCCACAACCTACATGGTTGAGACCACAACAATTGGAAGAAAAAAGAGGAAAGGGGATTTGTTATAGTTGTGATAACAAATACACTAAAGGTCATAAGTGTGGCAAGAAGAAATTATTTTACATAGATTGTGAAGAGGAGAAAGAAAGGAGCAAGAAAGCCCAAGATAAGAGGATATACACCAGAAACAAACCCTATAAAAATAAGAAAACAATCCAACCATATCTTGTAATGCATTCACTGGAATTACCACTCCGCAAACTATCAAGATAGAAGGTCATATCAAGAATAAAAAAGTAATAGTGTTGATTGATTCAGGAAGTACCCATAATTTTATTCATTGTAAGATGGCCAAAGAATTGAATTGCTTCCTATATCAAACACTAGAGTGTCAAGTGATGGTTGTAAGTGGAGGAACGATAAATTGCTCACGAAAGTGCCATAATATCAAGATATCAATGGGAGAATATGTATTGAATAGCCCAATGCTTTCTATTCCAATGGGTAGTGCTGATGTTGTACTGAGAGCCCAATGGCTGCAATCCTTTGGTACAATAGCTTTTAATTTTGAAGAAATTTTCATGAAATTCTCTATAGAAGGAAAGGAAGTCGAATTAAGTGGTATTGCAGGGAAACCGAGAAAGATAATTAACTCTAATAGAATCAAGGATCTTATAAATAAACAACAACAAGGCATAATTACATGATTATGATCACTAGAGGTTCCCATATCGAAATCATCCATTTCTCTAGATCTCCAAAAAGTCTTGGACAATCATTTCCAGGTATTTGAGAGTCCCAAAGGTCTTGCACCTATTCGTGATCATGATCATGCTATAAATTTGATTCCAAGAATTTTTCCTCCAAACATCAGGCCTTACAAATATCCTTATGTCCAAAAGAGTGAAATTGAACGTATGGCTCCAGAATGCTAGATGCTCATATAATTCAACCTAGTCAAAGTTCCTTCTCTGCTCTAGTCATGGTGCATGTGTCTAGATTATAGGTAGCTCAACAAGCTCACTAATAAAGATAAACCTCTGATTCCTATTGTTGATGAATTATTAGATGAATTGCATGGACCAATTTACTTCACCAAGTTGGAGCTTCGTTCAAGATATTGTCAAATCAGAATGAAAACTGAAGAGATTCCAAAAATAGCATTTAGAAATCATGATGGTCATTATCAATTTTTGTTCATGCATTTTTGCCTTACTAATGCTCCTTATACATTTCAAGGTTTGATGAATTCTATTTTCAAACCCTTCCTTAGAGAATTTGTGTTATTATGTTTTGATGATATACTAATCTTCATCAAGTCTTGGAAGGAT
>APFE030677524.1:48904-86751 GCA_000404065.3 Pinus taeda
ACATAGAAATGAAGACCCTGGATCTAGTTTCTACCATCCAGGTTGCGAGGAATTTTGTATTCATTATATTATGGACTATTCATAAATAGATGGTTGCATCCATACTGTGTCCACATGTTTCTGTACTTACGATGTGTTACGAGATCATTCCTATATCAGAGCAGTAGTTAGTCTTCTAATCAGTTTTCAGTCTCTTATTCAGTTTTTATCTGAGTATGGGAATGTCTACCTCAGCGATGATATGATCTCATATATATATTTTGCATTGAATGTTTTTACAGGTTCCAACCAGGCTCTCCCCAAGATGATCCTCGAAATGATAAAGCACTTCACTCTTCCTATATGATAAATGAAAAAATCCTCATATACTACAGAATTCGCACTTTAGGGGGCAATCTGTTACACAAAAATAACGTCACCTTGATTATTTGCAGTCGGTGTGGGTCTATCACCACCTATACCAGCTTCCTAAGCAAGTCTCATACCTCTGCTCTTCAGAACAAGCTTTAGAAATGAGAGAAAGACATCAAAAAAGCAATGTAACTCTGGTTCCGCACTTTCTCTCACTTTTGCCTGCGGGCCTGCACCTTTTGTTCAGCATACCTGCATACTTATACGCTCTGTATGTAAAGGGGAGGGTGCGTACCCATGTGAAATTCAAAAGGCGCAATTTTTATCTTAAAAAACTCACTTTGGGCTAATTCTAGAGTTTTCTAGAAGGATTTGTTACGTGGATTGTTCGCTCCAAGTGGTTCATGCATCCCATATGAGGAGGAACTAATCCCTTGTTAAGAGGAGCTATCCCTTTGAAGGAGGATTCTATCCCTTTGAAGGAGGACCTGATAACTGATCTCCATTGCACTATAAATTAAGGCATTGGGTCAATGGCTTAGGAGGTTAGAAGCTGAATTTTTGAGGGTAAATGCTAGTGAAATCAAGACTTCCTATTTGAGCTTAAGAGGAGAGATCACATACCTTTTTGGCTTCATTTGGAAGTGAGTGAAGCTTGTCAAAGTAGAGGAGACTTCTTGTTGGATGCTGGGAGGAGCTTGTACAGCGTCAAGGAAAAGGTTGTAAAGTTCTTCTCCTTTTGAATTAATACAATCAAGCTCATTTTTATCAACAAGTATCTCATGTTATTTGTTTCATGGACTCCTTGAATTTCATGTTAAATATGTTTTATAATACTGGTTATTCAGGTGTTGTTTAATCGTTTGCCTTGTTTGTGTTTGCAAGTTTGTGACAAAGGAACTTACTTGGATCAAAGGAGCGAAGGCATCTCCAAACTTGCGTTGGACATGAGGTAGGCCTTAAACACATTTGTTTGGCATTATTTATAAAGCGCATTTAGAGAAAGATAGTGTCTGGTTGGTTTGTTTTTCATTAGGTCTTCATTAGATTCTAGGAAGGTCTATCTTGTTCGCAAGATCGACTCATTCTGCGTGACAGGATGTGCTGGGAGTGTTAGAAGGGATGGAAATAGTTCCTCCCCCTTGCATATATATGGGAGTTTGCATGCTCGCAACACTCGTGGTGGATGCCATGCTTCCAACATTGGTCATCGAAGGGATAGATTTGTGTGGATCTAGGCTCGAAGGCCTGTGAGCCAAAGTTCCAACGTATAGAAATACGTCTGGATGATTAGGACAGAGAGGAAAATTTGGAGCCGCAACCAACTCTGAAAGCTCTTCTACTTCAATACTATCTTCCAACTGGAAGAGTACTCGAGAAAGGATTTGTGTGTTCCTCTCTAACTCTATAGTAGTACCAGGTCTATCTTGTAAACTAATGCCCCCAAGTAGAGGATCAATCTCCGATGCACCTATTGCCACTGGTTAAAATCCACTGGCAAAATCGCTCCTACGCCTTCTAGGAGAAGGCTCTAGACTCGCAGGTGAAAGCCCACGAAGTCTACGAGATTGTCGACGTGGTCAGTTAGCCACTTTGAATTATTTTTATAATATCTACTTAAAGACTCAAGAAAATTGAAACCTAGGCCTATTAGGAGCATAAAACACACACTAAAAATGTCCCTAAAGTGATCAGCAATCAAAAAAATTCCAATTATCACCGCTCTGGTGATTAGGACCAAACACTAAAATACAAGAAAGTTAATAATAAGGGCCTTCCAAAAGTAGACTAGGGTAATTATGCCCCAAGTCTACTAGTGAAGGTATCAGAGGTAGTTACGCTGACCTCCAAACAACACCCTTTGCCAGTGCAAGCCCTCAACCTTTGCAAGAGTGCCCTCCAGAAGTACTATTGAATGTGATGCAATGTCAACCTCAGGTGCCATGAGATTCCCCTCCACAGCCACCTGTGTAGATCCCTAGGATAGGCAACTAAAGACACCAACTCGTATCAGAAGTTGGGTGGAATAGTCGTGAGGTAGGATCCAACAAGTAAGACAGGGAGTATCTCTCATCTTTATCTTCACAAACCCTTGTGCTCAACTCCCAGTCACAGAGCTTTCTCGATCTCCTTAACGTTATTGGATTTAACTCTTTAATCAGACTTCTATGTGTTACGATTTAGAGTGGCCTTCGAGAGTTTATTATCATCATACAAAAAGTTTTAGTTTATTTTATTAAGCACTTGATTTTAAGTGGTTGTTCTTTTAAGTCAAAGGGACAATATGGAAATGAAACCGATGGTATTTGTATAATGCAAAATAAATTAATGAAAAACTAACTTATATGAAATGCACTTGTTTGTTCTTCGATGAAAATCAATTTCTACTTGGGTTCTAAGAATCTTCTATAAAGCCAAAAACTTTTTCCTTTTCCTTTCTTATAGCAGACTTCACACTCACAAAAACTAAAAAGGTTATTGATGCTTTAATAATGCAAAAGCTACCCTAATACAAAGTGTACATGATAATGCAAGATTCTAGATTACTCTAAAAGGAAATGAAAGCAATTGTTTAAAACTTTTAATAAGATGACTTAAGTATTTGAAAAGGAATGCAAGTTTTAAATACAAATTTTCCTCCGAATAAGCAAGGAAAATCTCAAAAAATCACAACTCACTTTCACAAAACCAAAGAAACCAAAATCAAACTTGGCAAAAGAAAGCCAAAACAATGTTTTTTAAGAACTTTTCTTTTTCAAGAAACAATGAAAAAACTTTTCAAAAGCACTCAAAATGCCACCAAAGGCTCAAATACCGAAAGTAAAGCACAAGGAAACTTTGTAAGTTACCAATTCAACATGAATGAAAACTTGAACAAAAAAGGGTTTCAACTTGCACTAAATGATTCAAAAGAAGCAAAAGAGCTTTGAGAAACTAACCAAGAAATCAGGAAAGAAACACTTTCAAATTCATTAAAAAGAAACTTTCAAAAAGCAAGAAAAGGTGTAAGGCCATGAAATGACGGAAAGCAAAGTGAGTAGACCAATAATGAATTTGACATAAAGATTGAAAACAATCTTTTGTTCTGGAAGGCCAGAACAATCAATAACCTCTATAAGAAGTGTTGTGTGTTCAAACATAAATCATAAACTCACTCAAAAGAAAACCTAGGACAAAACTTTTCAAAGCAAAAGAGAATTCAAAACAGTAAGCTCATTGAATAACTAAATTCTAAAGACAGAAACTGACCACTGAAAAACCAAATAGACCAAGAAACAAATCTTTCTAGGCATAAATATTTAAAAAAAGCATGAAAAAAATGGTATACACGAATGTGTTCCACCACATGTATGTGTACATGTGCTTCTGAGAAAATAAATTCGCATATACGTGGTTTCACTTCACAGAAACAAGTGTGTGTATGCTACTGTAAATAGACAAAGGTGTGTATACTAAGTTTTGCAAGAAAAATAAATAAAAAAAGGCCTGATGAAAAAGATCAGACTTGAGTTCTGAGTTCCTATAGGAGTAGGCAATACTGTCACAGCAAGAAAACCAAGAACTGAGCCCTGATTGACACTAAACAATCCAAACTAAGAATAACAAGATTGTTATCCCCAGCAGAGTCACCAATTCTATTACGGGAATAAGTACCCTAGGGCTTTGGGTTTGAACCCCAATAGAGCAAGAGTAATCTATAGCAAGAAGCACCCATACAACTCAGGCAACATGCTTAAATAAACAGACTAGGTAAGGATGAACATACCCGAATGTCCGTCAATTTGGTAGTCCCAGCAAGGTTCAGACCCTCTGCAACTCCTGATGATTTCGAATCTACAAATAAACCAATCTAAACATACATAGTAGTATATAGATAAAGCATTTTAATGAAATCGACTTTATATCATATAAGAAAATGGTGAGTTATACATCAAAATATTCATTCATACATGAATTACAACAACATCTGATGCATAAACAAGGTCAATCTAAGGAACAAGAGAATGTCTCTTTTTATTGTAGAAAACTATAATAAATACAGAAAGAGTTCCCCTGAGTCTTCTTCTTCCCGCTCCAAGCATAACCGTCCTCTAGGTCCGTCCAGTCCCAGTCTTCAACAACCTCCTTCCATAACCAATACCATGATATCTCAAGCAAGTGAGAGAATATCAACACTCAAGGAAACAAGGGTTTCCAGAACTTGGGGAAGTGATTGAAGCACAAGGATACTTCAGACTTGGTTAGGGGATAATCTTAGTATAGCAATTCTATCTCTTCTCTCCTCCTTAAGGCCTTCCCATAGAAGTGTATTTATACTTCTCTCAATTAGTTTTTTAGTAGGGAAATAGTTGGGCCACGGGCACTAGGAGGTAATCAGCAGGTAAAACCCATGAACTCTACCCATAGTTAAGGAAATTTATTTTTTTAAGTGTTTTAACACATATACGTGGGTTGTGTGGTTGGGTATAGACTTACCCATGTGTACACACTTTTATCACAGGGAAAAATAGCATACATGGAGTAAAACATTGTTTTTAAAATATTTGGACGAAGTCTAGAAGGAGGGGTTTCCCTAGGCCATAAACTAAGCATCACAAATACCAAGGGTGATATTTGGAGCTATAACACCATCTATTTAAAAATTGTTCATAAAATACTTCTAAAGTGTCTATGATATTAGCAGGCGAAGATCTAAACCATGTTCTTACATCACCAGCTAGATTCTAAGCAAAAAGTCTCATTTGGACATCTCCAATACCAATTTCATGTAATTCAAAGAAATCTATCATTTTGTTTGTATGATGTTGTGATGTGTAAGTTCCTATGCCATCGAATTGGAAGCTTTTGTTTTGGTAATCTTGTGGCATGGCACCACGTGGAATAGGTAACACAATAGGAGCATATCTATTTTCCATGGCTCTAAGTTGGGAAGGACTAAGAAGTGAGTTTTGGATACCAGGAGGTGATACAGTAGTTGATGAAGAACTAGGAGTAATGGGTGTCTGATGTGTAATGATAAGTTGGTGGGGAAGTCAAGGTATAAATGGAGGTGAGGAATGAACTTCAGAAGTGGAAGGGAATAATGGTGAAATAAAGGGAGTTTAAATTGTTTCAGAAAGCTAAGGGATCTTAGCAGTAGTAAGGGATGACTGAGGGGAATTTAGAATATACTAATCAATTGACACGTTTTCCTTTTGGACTTCAAGATCTACAATAAACTCTAGATCTTGAACTATGTCATCAAGTGCACTTTCAGACCTGGTTCTAAATAGGGAAAGGTCAAATGACTCATCAAAGGGGAGGTATTCTAAAAACAACCACTCATCAGGGCATGAATATGCTTTGATTGAAGGTATAGGACTGACTAAACCTTCTTGTCTTGTAGATATTCTTGAAATCAGATTAGGATTATCAATTATTGGGGCAGGGTTTGGATCAGGATTGGCCCTAGTATAGTGAGTTCTCCTTGAAGCCAGAGTTTTGAACTTTTCTAGTTACTTTATTTTTATGAAATTTTTGTAAATAACTTCTAATAAACCCTGTAAGAGGCTTGAAATAAAGATTTGAAATTTCTCAAAGTTTTATTAAGGTTGAGGATTTGAGTTCCCTAGTGGAGTCACCACAATGTTATCACTCAAAAGTCTTCCCTAGAAGTTATCAAAAGAAGGAATAATCTGAGGTAACCACAAACCAATCTTCAAACTCAAGTTCTATCCAACCTAAGTCCAGAGAGAGCTCTCTCTTTATAATTTAACTTTGTTTGGGTGGGATATTAGGGTAGTTCTTAGTGTTCATAAGGTTTCAATTTTTGGTTGGGTGGTGGAATTCAAGAAATAGATGGGTAGAGATAGCTTCTTCAATCCATTGGTCTATGGAGTCAATAAAAGGATAACATAATTAGATCAGATGATTAAAATGAGTGTTTATAGGGCAGGCTAGCAAAGAAAAAAGAAAATCTTCAAAGGGCTGATGGATGGAACGAATTTAACTAGGGTAGAAGGGCACTCAAGAATCCTTGGACTGGGATCAGAATGAGGAATAGAAGGTGATCATCAACAAAGACCAAATAAGAATCCTTTGCTACATAGACCACAAGGAAAACTACAGAAGCGAAGGAGCAGCTTAGAATTCCCTAGCTAAGATAGTTTAGCAAAAAACATCAAGAATGTAAACAATCAAAACAGAGTGCATTGAAGCAAATCCTGAGATATCATTCCTCATTTAACATTCATATTTCATAGAAACACATATGATTATTAAGAAACATAAGGAAAAACAATAATACGCATGAGAGAATACTTATTTGATTTTTGCTTTACATAAGAATCCTGTAAAATGTCTGAGCTTTATTCCATGATCCAACAAGCCAATCCAATTTGTTGATACAATAAGACATTGATTTGAAAGAAAAGTCTACATAAATGTCTTTGAATCCACCCTAAATACTTCGAAATGTGAAGTATTTATACAAACAATATTACAAAATATCTCATAACAGTTTGAGATTTAATTAAGGAAATAAAAATATCTTCAAGCATGAAGATAGAGACAGATGTAAAACTATACCGTGTTGTCCCTCTTATTGTGGTAGTGTTGGCTATTGCAATTGAATTTTGAGCCCTTTTAGCTGGCTGATATTTGTACGCTAGAATCATCTTTATCTTTAGTCTTTTACTGATACTCTTTAACCTGTTACTCTTTGACCCTGTTCACCTATTTCATCTGGCTGCCTTCAGATTTATAGTGGTAACTTATAGTAAATTTGTCATATTTTCCCACCATTCATCCTCAAGTAACTTTATTTTGATCATTATTCTATAGATTTCATTTGCCTATGTGTATTTGGCAAAATTACGCTTGGTGACAAATATATGTTTCACCTCATGCTCTAGAAAAACCATATTCTCCAAAGTATCATACAATACTTTCCCTGTTGGCAAGGCCTTCATACCTGAAGTGCTTGCTTGATCCTTGGCCAACTTCCTTAATCTTCCAATGTAGTCCAATTGGGTCATCATTTTTTCATGGATGACCATAGGACTAGGAAGGCCTTTATCCCTCAAAATTTGAAACTTGGCCATGAATATGTCAATTCCCACCTACATGTTATGGCATTTTTCCTCTAGGTTCACCATTTGGTTTCTTTTGGAAAGAACCTTTTTGACTTCTATGATGGCTTTAGTTTTGTCCTCTACACCAAGCTCATTAAGCTCATATATGTTCTTGCTATTCAGAAAGTGGATGAGTCGATTAGCATCCTCAAGCTGGTCTCCTAAATCTTCCTTTACTTTTTGAATTTCTTCAGTGGCCACTTTTACCAATTCAATTTGCTCAAATATTACTTGAATTGATGGTAGAATATCATTGATAGAGTCAATGATATTGGCCAAGAGCATCTCCTTGGTCTATCCTAGTGGCTTTTACAAAGTTAAATATTTCTCTAGTACCTTGATATTCTCACCCATCCTTAGGGCTTTCTGTGTTTCCTCTCTCTGTTGTATTTGGGCAAGCTTACAGTCAGTTTCTAATCTTGCCACTTTCTTCTTAAGCCTTTTAAGATCTATTTCCTGGATGGACATTTCCTCCATGCCTTTCACTACCACTGTTGTCTTTTCTGTTGAAGTACCTACTGTTGTAGACTCAGTTGCGACTTACAATGTTGTGGCAGGTGGAGCTGTTGGTGCCAAAGATGCTGCCAGTGTTGAAGGAACTACAGTTGTAGAAGTGGTGGCCGATTCACTTTGTTTGGACTGAATCAATGTGTCCAATTCTTTCTATGTTTCTTTTAACTGGTCATTTAGCTTTAGGACCAAGTCCATAAGCTCTTCTTGTCCTTTTTGTGTCTCTATGACTTCTGTTGTTTGTGGATGATGCAATGGTGGAATCTTGAGTTGCTTCTTCAAAGCAGCTATGTCATAAATTTTATTCTTTATTAGTCTTTCGGTGGCCTTTACTTCTTTGGGATCATGTCCCAACTCAATGATTAAGTCCTCTAAGGACTTGATTCTAGTGTCTTTTGCCTGTGAAGATGCCTTCTCCAATTGGAATTGAGTTGATATGTTATTTAGGGAATTTTGCAATTTGTGAGCTGCGATGGCTTTTCCTATCAAGGTGGAGTAAATCATCTCCCCTGTTTGTTTGTGCAACTCAATCTGGTCAATAGGATGAATGTCCTTTTCCAGTACTTTGAAATCTATCCTTTTGAATTTCGTTGTCATTCTCGATTGCTGAGTAGTAGGCTTCATAAATGTCATCTGCATTTTGCCTTCTTTCACATCATAGGCTGACATAAGCCTTGTCTGATTTGTAGGTGCCATCTTTAAGTATTGTGCATAGGTTTGGGCTTTTAGCCTCTCATTCTTAGCCTTTATATCCTTGTACATTTCTCTGATGTCTTGGTCCCTGTCGGCTGGAATCCTATATAACGACACTTCAACACTCTGCTACCTTTCCAACATCTGAGTGTGAGATGTGGAAGGTTATAGTGTGCCCCTAGAGGGAGTGGCATGCCTACTTCCTTCCCTTTCTATGCTAGTGGCTCCAACTATTTGTTCGGTGAATTCTTGTTCAGAGGCAGGATTTAATCTTTGCCTATTGACAAGGTTGGTCTCTACATATGTCTGTGTGGTTTCTTTGCCTGATGTAGCAGCCTCTTCTCTATTTCTTTTGGGGCTTTTCTCCTCATTTAGAGCAGTTTACAAGTTAGGGGGAGTACAGATAATGGGCTCTAATATACCTGTATGATTTAATTCCTCTAATAGACCTGGTTATTCTGACTCTTCTTGCACCTGGGATTCTTCTTCTATATGAGATTCAATTTGTGCCTATGATTCTTCTTGGATTTGAGATGCTCCTTAGGCTTGAGATTCTCCTTGGACTTGAGATTCCCCTAGAACCTGCAGGAAAGAACCCTCATCAAGCCTTTTCTCTAAATCAATTAGAGCATTTTAAACTGCAACTTTTGTTCTATCCCTAGCGACTAAAGTATTCTCCACCCATTCCAATTGATTTGCATATTTCTCTATCTCAGGGATTCAATGGTGAATGTAGGGAGCCATCTTATTTTTCTGTCTTTTGTTGCAGATTAAGTCACAGGGATTGTATCTCCACATGAAACTCTATTATAGTTTAAGTCTTTGAAGGATTTGTTCTTCTTCTTTTCTAGCTTCTCTGCTATTACACATAAAGAGGCCTAGTTGATCTTTGATTCTAAGCTGAGCCTTCTTTTTGGCTTTAACAAAATGCACCTCATCTGAGTTGATTATCTGCGTGTAGTACTCCAGAGAAAATAACCTAATTAGGAGGTATATGGGCAATTTATATGGGGCCAACTCATAGCCATAGATCTTAATTTCTGTGTGATTTTGGTACAAGTACCAATCTCCCACTTTGTGTTGTTTTAAAAGCTATAGGATCCTCCTGATATCTAAACTAATTCTTAGAAGATATATGTGAAGTTTGTGTATGGATATGGTAAGTCATACTTGTGGATCAAGGGAGTCCATAAAATCACTAACCTAGGATGACCTTTGGTATGAAGCTTTTGGAGAGTGAAGGGGAACTTGTCAGTTTGGTAATATAGAAAAATATGGTATAAAACTAAAGAATACTTGAATACTCTTTCATTACTCATTCTAAGGAATTGGTCATGCATCCTATCAGCTATGTACTTGGCATAATCATACATGATAGCAAGGGGTTGTCCTGGAGTGAAAATGGACATGAAGGCTATGATGATTTCATCTATGTATTCACTGGTAGTATAGCCTAAGATACTAGATATCATTGCTACAATGTCTTGGCCAGATTAAGAAAATATGGTATATACATATGGGGGAGGATCTTGTGGGATATGTTTTTCTTCTACAATAAAAATTTGGAACATTTTAGCAAGCTTTACAGAGGTTAGATTGGGGAATCTGTCTAGTAGGTCTCCAATCGAGATAGGGGTTAAATTTTGTCCTAATTGAAGTTGCAGCATTTCATTTATTGAATAAGAAATGATGGTGAAAAGTACAGTCTGGTCTGGGGACATCACTATTCTTTGACTGGGAATATAGTTTGCATGGCAATAATAGACAATCTCTGGAAAGATGTGTGCCTCAAGAAATTGATACTTGGGAAAATTAGACTCCCAAAGACCTATTTTATCAGCATGGTTTAAGTATTGGTCTCTGTATCGGCAGTACAATTTGAGTGGGGATTCCTGGAAAGGGGTGTCCTTGATTTGGAAACCTTTATCAGCCAAGGGATGGTAGTGCAGGTCTAGGTGAGGAGTGGTAATTGGTCTAACATCCATGACAATTGGGGCAACCATTCTTAGTTCTTATGGATTTAAGAATGGGGACGGTAAATTTTAGTCTTTAAGTTAATAGTGGGTCAATTCCAAGTGGGTTTTATGTTACTAAAGTTCTTCTTTAATTTCAATTTAAGAATACTTAACAACTGGTTTAGAAATTTATAGGGTTTTCAATGGAATCTAGCTTAAATACATGGAATTTGAAAAGACTGGGTCTAAACCAAGTGAATGGCAATTCTGAACGGTTGAAAAGGCTTCAATCAGGCTTGAAGGTAATCTGGGAGCTTTTGGCATCTTCAAAGTGAAATTGTACGTGGGTTGATAGCTTGGACGTTCATAGACGCGTGCATGGAATTTTTTAGTTGAAATAACGATAAAAACGAAAGAAGTCAATTTAGTGGGTGCAGGTGAACATTGACTGTTTGTTGCGTAGCGGAGTGAACAGTGACTGTTTTGGCAGGTAGCGGGCTAGCGGTAAGTGGTTTACTTCGCATAGCCTTTCGATGCTTAGCGGTATTGGGGGTAGGCCGCCTGATTCCATTCATCGAGCACCATGTTGCTTCATGGGCCTAGCAGAAACAACCCATCTTAGGCATGTATCATTCGCATTTCTAGCCCTTTCGAAATCAACATGGGCTGTCAGATGGAGAGGAGTGGTGGTTGGGCTCAGGAGTTGCACAGAAGGTAATGCGGGGGGGGGGGCATTAAGTGTGGCGATTTTAGTTTAATGAGGGGTTAACGGGGGGATTAAGGTATCGGGTGGGATATCATTGGTGGATGGTTTGACTTTAATTAATCACATACCGGTTAATTATGTCAATTAGTCGGGGTTGGATAAAGTAAAGTTTATATTTCAAACTTTGGGGTAGGGATATTAATATTTAAGGGGATTTAATAAAATATACAGGAAAAAGCTGTTTTTTTGGGAATTAGTAAATATAAATAAAATTAGAAGTTAATATGAAAAAGGCGGAAAATGGATTGCGCTAAGCGTAATGTGTTTTTGTAATTCATTTTCTTTTCACATAAAAAAATTACAACTTAGGCTAAGTGTATTTTTGTGGGTTTTTCATTAAAAAGGAGTATGCACAGGGGTGATTGCTTTTCCTTAGGAAAAATATAATTTAGCTTAGCTACCTCTACTCCCAAAATAAAAGGACAAGGGGCTTTCTCTATTTGAGGGTTTATACTTTTGACAATAGGGTTTTGAGTGGGATGGTCTTCTTTTCCTTTATTGGGGACTTCTTTTTGTGAGGTTTCCAATCTAGTATTTTGAGGTGTGTCCACTAGTTTTTTGGGGGAAAGTTGAAGAAGAGGGTTGATCATCAGAAGGTTGATTAGGGGTAATATCTTCAATGGTAGGACCAAAAGAATTCTTGTTTTGTCTGGGGAGAATTTGGAGGATTTTAAAAACCAAGGCTTCTTTGATTTTCTTTGCTTGATTTGGCACTGTTTTCTTATTTTGGTCAGAGGTATCAAAATTCTTTTTACTCCTTAGGTTATACTACTTATGTACTTCAAAGATGGCAGAATCATAACCTTGTTTATAGTCAAATGACTCTCCAGACTAGATTTGCAATTGTTGTAGCATATGCAGTTCCTGATCATCTTGGGTCAGAAAAAAAGTACCTTCATCATCTAATCCCATCAGGTTAATATGTGTCTTGCTCTGGGTCTTCAAGATGGTATGTTTCTGCATATTTTCCTGGAAAGGAGGTATTATATTCTGATTAGGTCCATTTTTTCTGGTATTTTGGTTTTCGTTTTTCGTAAAGTTCAGTTTTCTAACTGGACGTGCCCATTGATTATCCCATTGGGGTTTTCTCCCTATATTCTCTATTTTATCCATTAAATTTTCCATTCCTTTTGATAGGCTATCTATTTTAATGTGAGAAGGTGAAGGCTCATCTTTAACTGATCCTCTTCTTTCATTCCTAACTCTAGCTCTTTTAGCTAATAAATTAGCCTCTACACTTACTGCTACACTTTGCATATCTTCTAGGGTTGGGGGGTTTCTTTCCCTGAGCTGGAATGCAATGTTTGTTTCAAAACCATCAGGGAACTTTATCAATGCTAAGTTAGGTGGGGGCCTAAGATTAACTGGAATTGCATTGTATATATTGTTAAATCTAATGCAGTAATCTTGAACAGTTTCATTGGGTCCTCTCCTAATATTTTCATATTCAAAAAGGATCTATAGAGGATTATTTTTCTTTTCCCATCTATTCAGAAATTGTTGTTGAAATACTTCTAAACTATCAAAAATATTATCAGGAAGTCATCTAAACCATTTCCTAACATCACCAGCTAAAGTTTGAGCGAATAATCTCATTTGAACATCCACAATATCAATTTCATGAAGTTCAAAGTAGTCTATCATTTTATTAACATGGTGTTGTGCAGTGTACTGTCCTACACCATCAAATTGGATGATTTTACTCTGGTAGTCTACTGGCATGGCACCAAGTGGGGCATGTAAGACGAGGGGAGCATATCTATTTTCCATGGCTATAAGCTGGGATTAGATAAAATGTGGGGTTGAGGCACTAGAGGATGATGCAGTAATGGAGGATGAACTAGGACCAACAGATGGTACCTGGGATATCATAGGCTGGTAAGGGAATGAGGGTATGAATGGAGGTGGGGAATGAATTTCAAAGGTTGAAGGGAATAATGGTGAACTAAGGGTAGTGGATATTGGTTCAGAAAACTCAGGGTTCCTAGAAGTAGTAAGGGATGAATGTGGGGAATTTAAAATATATTGATCAATTGACTGATTGGCCTTTTGGACTTCAAGGTCTGCAATAAAATCTGGATCTAGAACAATTTCATCAAGTGCACTTTCAGACCTTGTTCTAAATAGGGAAAGATCAAATGGCATGTCAAAGGGAAGGTCTTCTAAAAACAACCACTTATCAGGGCACGAATTAGCTTTGATTAAAAGTGTTTGACTGACTAAACTTTCTTCTCTTTTGGGTCTTCTCGAAATTAGGTTGGGATTATCAACTACTAGGGTAGGGTTTGGATCTGGATTAGCCCTAGTGTAGTGAGTTCTCCTTGAATCTAGAATTTCAAGCTTTTTCTAATTACTTTCCTTTTGTGAGATTTTGTAAATAACTCCTAATAAACTCCTTAAGAGGCTTGAAAGAAATATTTAGAAATTTCTTAAAGGTTTATTAAGGCTGATGATTTGATTCCCCATATGGTTGCCACTATGTTATCACTCAAAATTTTCCTTAGAATTTAACAAAAGAAGGAAGAAACTGAGGTAACCACAAACCAATCTTTTAAGTATATGCTCTAGCCAACCTATGACTCAGAGAGGGCTCTCTCTATATAATTTAGCTTTGTTTCTTATGGGATTTTAGGCTAGTTCTTAGTGTTCCTTGGGGTTTTGGTTTTTTTTTTTAAGGTTTGGTGGTGGAAGTCTAAGAGCAGATGGATAGAGCTAGGTCTTCAAGTCATTGGGCTATGGAGTCAAAAAATGGATAGCAGGACTAGATCAATTCATTAAAGGGAATGTTCACAAGGAGTGTTAGTAGAGCAAAATGCAAATCTTTAGGCCTAATGGGTGAAGTAATTCTAACCATGGTGAAAAGGCACTCAAAAATCCTTAGATCGGGATCAGAATGGAGAACAGAGGATAATCATGAACAAAGGGAAATTAAGAATCCTTTGCTACTGATCACAAGAAATCACCTAAACTAAGGATCAATAAAGAATTCCTTAACTTAGATTTATGAAGAAAACATATAATAATGCATAACAGTGAAGACAAAGTGCATTTAAGCAAATTCTGAAATATCATTCCATGTTATAACATTAAGATTTCAAAGAAACATAAAGGTTATGGAAAATGCAAAAGAAAACAACATTGAACATGAGAGAATACTTATTTTTATTTCACTTTACACAAGAATCATATAATTTATATGATCTTTATTCCTTGATCTAGTAAGACAATCCAGTCATTGATACAATATAATTTCGGATTTGAGAGAAATAGTGTATAGAAATGTTTTGGAATCCACCCTACATAGTTCGAATTGTGAAGTATTTATACAAAACTTATTACAAAATATATCAAACAACTTGAGATTTATTCTATGAAATACAAATATCTTCTAGCAAGAAGACATAGACAACTAATGAATTGTTTCTTGCTATCTCTTTAATTATGGTTGTGCTGACCTTTATGGTTGAGATGTAGCCCTTTATGCTAGCTTATAGTTTTGGAATTTTCATGCTGGAGTCTTTTTTACTTTGATCTTTCATTTGATACTCTTTCACCCTGCTACTCTTTGACCCTATTGTGTTGTCTTTACCTTTTTCATCATGCTGCCTTCATATTTACTATGTGGTAAATTTTAGCTATTAATTTATCACAGTAAGTCAGTCACAGTTTCCCACCATTGTGCATCTGGTAATTTCACATTTATCATGCTCCTATAAATCTCATCAGCCTCAGTATACTTTGAAAAATTGGGCTTGGTGAGGAATAAATGTTTTACCTCATGCTCAAGGGAAAACAAGTTCTCAAATGTGTCATATAATACTTTTCCCATTGGCAAGGCTTTAATGGATGAGGAACTGGCTTGATCCTTAGCCAATTTTCTGGATCTATCCCCATAGTCCAACTGTGTCATGAGTTTTTCATTAATGACCATAGGACTGGGCAGACCTTTCTCCCTCAAAATCTGAAATTTAGCCATGAACCTATCAATGGCTACCTGCATATTGTGGCACTTTTCTTCCAAATTAAGCATAAAGTTCCATTTCGAAAGGACCTTTCTTATTTTTAAAATGGTGGCAGTTTTATCTTCAATGTTCATCTCCTGTAGCTCATATATGTTTTTTCTATTGATGAAATGGATGAATCTATTTGCATCCTTAGGCTTATTTCCCAATTCTTGCTTTACTTTCTGGATAGCTTCAGTGGCTATCTTCACTAGCTCTGTTTGCTCAAAAATAACTTATATTGATGGCCAAATATCATTGACAGAGTCAATGATATTGGCCCACAACATTTCTTTGGTTTGTCCAAGTGGCTTCTCAAGTGTTAAATCCTTTTTTAGGATTTTTATCCTCTCACCCATTCTCTGGGCCCTTTGTGTTTCCTCTTTCTGCTTGATTTGGGCAAGTTTATAGTCAGTTTCCAGACTTGCCACTTTTTCCTTTAGATTTTTCATTTCTGTAGCCTGGATAACATCTCTTCCATGGCTTTGAAAAGTTCTGTTGCTTTCTCTCCTAATGTACTTGTTGCTAATGTAGACTCCATTGTTGCTGGAAAGGTTGTTACAAGTGGAACTGTAGGTGCTAGTGATGCTGCCAGGGTAGAAGAAACTGTTGTGGATACTATGGGGATGACAGTTCTGGAAGTTGTGGCCAAGTCACTTTGCTTCGATTGAATTAAAGTTTCCAACTCCTTCTCTATCTCCTTGAGTTGATCTTTCAGCTTCAGGACTAAGTTCATGAGTTCTTCATGTCCTTGCTGGGCTTCTAGAACCTCTATTATTGGTGGATGAAGTAGCTAGGGTATCTTTAGCCATTTTTTCAATGCAGCAATGTCATCATTCTTCTTTTTAATAAGCTATTATGTAGCTTTTATATCCTTCGGATTGTGTCCCAATTCAATTACCAAGTCCTCTAAGGACTTGATCTTGGTGTCCTTGGCTTGTGAGGAGGCCTTCTCTAACTAGAATTGAAACGAGATATTGTTTAAATAGTTTTGTATATGGTGGGTAGCTATGGCCTTTCCAGTCAAAGTGGAGTATATCATCTCCCCTGTTTGCTTGTGTGGCTCAATCTAGTCTATGGGATGGATATCCCTTGCCAACACTTCCAAATCTATTTTCTTGAAATATGAGGTTTTTCTTGGATGTTGAGTTGTAGGCTTCACAATGGTCATCTGCAGCTTCCTCTCCTTAATGTCAAAGGTTGACATTAGCCTTGTTTGATTGGTAGGGGTGAGCTTCAGATATTGAGCATAAGTTTGGGATTTGAGCCTCTCATTTCTAACCTTTATTTCTTTATATATTTCCTTGATGTCTTGGTCTTTGTCTATAGGGATTCTAAAGGAAGATACTTCTACACTGAGTTTCCTTTCCAATACCTGTGTTTGTGAAGTGGAAGGCTCTTGTATGCCTCCAAATGGAGTGGCAGGGATGCTTCTTTCTACTTCTGTATTGGTGATCTCAACTGAGCCTTCAGTGTATTCCTGCTGAGAGGCTAGATTTAACCTTTGCCTCTTGTTTGATTCCTACTATAAATCAGAGGTGGCCATCCCTGATGTGGAAGCTCATTCTCTATTTCTTTTTGGGGCATTCTCCTCGTTTTGAGGAGTGTGCATGACTGGAGGAGTGCTCATGGTAGTTTCTGGTTTTTCTGGTACCTATAGAAAAGAGTTGTCATCAAGCTGCTTTTCTAAATCAATAAGAGCATTCTCAATATCTATTTTGGTGTTTTCCTAGTCCGTTAGGGTACCTTCCACCCATTCTATTTGATTTGCTATCTCAGGTATGGGATAATGAATGAAAGGTCCTAGTTTGATCTTTTGTCTTTTCTTTCTGATGAATTCCAAAGGATTGTATCTCCAGAAAAAGCTTCTTTGGAACTTCATCCTTTGTAATATTAGGTCTGCCTCTTGGCAAACCTCTCTAGAGTTGCATATGAAGCGGCCTAGTTGGTATTTTATTTTGAAATTGGCCTTCTTCTTGGAATTTACAAAATTTATTTCATCTGCATTGATGATTTTCCTGTAATATTCTAATGCAAACAACCTCATTGGGAGGTACCTTGGTAGCTTTTATGGTGCCAACATGCAACCATAAATCCTAATTTCTATATGGTCCTAGTAAAGGTACAAGTCACCAACTTTGGTCTGTTTAGATAATTGGAGGACTCTTTTTATTTCTAGATTGATCCTTGGAGGAGGGCTTCCAGTCAACGTTGTCATCACTGAGTGTACAAATAAATCAATAAAATCAGAGTAAGATTATGGAGACTGGTAATGGTGGATCAATGGGGTCAAAAAAATGACTGACCTGGGCTGAACCTTGGTGTCCAGCTTTTGAAGGGTGAATGGGAATTTCTCTGATCGATAATATAAAATTATGTGGTATAGAACTGAGGAGTAATTGAAAACCATTTCATTTCCCATTCTTGTGAACTTCTCATGCATTCAGTCAATTATGAATGTGGAAAAGTCATAAATAGTCGTAGGAGGTTGTCTTGGGGTATAGATTGACATGAAAGCTAGGATGATTTCATCAATGTACTCACTAGTAGAGTAACCCAAAACACAAGATATCATGGATACAATATTTCAGCCCCAAGGAGAAAATATAGTTGCTACATATGGAGGGCGTCTTTGGGGTTGTACTTCTCTTATATGATGAAGGTTTGGATCAATTTGGCCAATCTTGTAGAGTTGAGTTTGGGATATAATTATAATAGGTCTCCAATCGAGAGGGGAGTTAGGTTTGGCCCTAGTTGGAGCTGCAACTTCTCATTGATAGACTCAGGAATGATGGAGAAAAGCACTTTCTAGTCATGAGACATGATCGTTCTGTGCCTGAGGACGTGGCAAACATAGCACATATGTACAATTTCAGGAAAAATGTGGACTTGGGGGAACTAGTACTTGGTCAAATTTGACTCCCAAAGGCCAATTTCATCAGCATGGTTCAGGAGCTTGTCCATACTTTGGCAATGTATTTTGAGCAAGAGCTCTATAACAGTGGTATCTTTTATCTGGAAATCTCTATCAGCTAAGGGAAGGTGGTCCAGGTCCAAATGGGGCATGGAGATGGGTCTCACATCCATATCAATAGGGGCCGCCATTCTCAGTTCTTGTAGATTTGAGTAATGGGGGAGGGTAATTTGCAGTATTTAGGGCAACGGTGTTTTAGCAAGCTATGTAGTTTTTAATTAATTTTTATTTTAACTAAAACACTCAATAGCTGGCTATTTTTGAAATTGACATGGTATTTGGTGAATTTTGGTTTAAATACTTGGAACTGGGTGAATTGGTTTTGAGTAGGGTGGATGGTGACTGTAAGTGTTTGAATGGGCTTCGTATAGGCTGCAAGGCTGACTGGGTTGTTTGTGGCATCTTTTGAGTGAAATTTTATGTAGGTTGGAGGCTTCGACATTCGCAGGTGTCGTGCATGTGTACAGAGGCTTGCAAATGAAATGTCAGTGAAAACAAACAATTTGGGGCTTTTTTGGCTTTTATACGTAAAAAGTTAGTTTTGGTGGGTATGGGGTGAATAGTGGTTGATTTGTCACGTAGTGGGAGGGCAGTAAACGGTTTATATCGCACCACTTTTAGGTTCTTGGTGGTATTCGGGAGGGGCCGCCCGATTCCATTCATCAGATGACACGTAGCACTAGGGGCTGGGGGAGAAACCACTTTATCAAGTGGGTGATGGGCAGACGTCGGGTTGACCTGATATGGATAAGGGCCATCAGATGAGGAGGGTGGAAGATCACACGATGATCGAGTGGACAAACTGCATGGAGGCTAGTGGGGGCCCCAATGGGCACTTAATTACGACAGTATGAAATTAATTTGGAGTTTTAATCTCATCGGGGTGCTTTAATGTGGGATTCTATATTTCATCTGTGACTATACTGGGGAAGCAGAAAGAAGCAGCCTGCCACTCCATCTAAAGGCATACAAGATCCTTCCATTTCACAAACACGGGTATTGGAAAGGCAACTCAGTGTGGAATTATCTTCCTTCAAAATGCTTGCATACAAAGACCAAGACATCAAGGAAATATATAAAGAAATCAAGGCTAGAAATGAGAGGCTCAAAGCCCAAACTTATGCTCAATATCTGAAACTCACCCCTACCAATCAAACAAGGCTAATTTCAGCCTTTGACATTAAGGAGGGGAAGTTGTAGATGACCTTTGTGAAGCTTACAACTCAACAGCCATGAACGGCCTCAAATTTCAAGGAAATAGATTTTGAAGTGTTGGAAAGGGATGTCCATCTTGTTAGGGCCTAAATCTGCCTTAGGCTGAAGGAAGGAAAAATTATGGGTAACCACAAATCATGCTCAGCCTCATAGTTAGCCCTACGAGGACAGGAGAGGGCTCTCTCCAGGTCCCGCTCACTGAAACATGAACGAATGGGGATTGGGAATGACTTAAAATGGATACTGATTTTAGGATAGGTAAATAAATATGAACGAGGTTTTTGATGAATGACTGAGTTTTCTGGGATGTATGGGACCAAGGAAAAGCATGAGCAGAGAGTTTAACTCAAAGACACAAATTATTTCGTGAGGCAAGACAGGCAGAAAGCCTAGCAATTAGATTTGAAATAATATGAATTGGAGAGATTTTTTTTTTAAGAGGGTGAAAAGGGCATAAATACATTAATCCTTTTCAACAGAAGAAAACATAAAACGTGAAAACATTTCCAAAGACAGAGCAGTAAACTGAATTATACCTTTTCTTACTTAAAAGCTTTCACTGGAAATGATTTTTTAAATGAACTGTGAAACATAAAGAAATACATATGAAACAGAAATAAAATACATTTGCTAAACTCACGCCACAGGAATCTCATGAACAGTGAGTAACTGAGTTTCTCTCCCACCGTTTCCTAGAAATTCCAACCTCTTACAAAATGACTCTCAATACAATAAATAAACTTTGCTATGACAAAATCGATCGACCCAAAGTTGGGGAGTTGTTTAGTCTTTACAAACTGGAAATGAAAAGCCAACCATTAGCGTTACATGTAATTTTCTATAATGACCAATCAAAACAAAGTAAACATGAGCGTAGATCTTCCAGGCGACTATTCGCCTTCCCTTTGGTTGTTTGAATAACAACTATCATTTTAATAACATTGCTTTTAAATAAAATGTGCCTTTAATGAAGAGTGAACATGTATGTTAATGGACGAGCCCACGTGAAATTTCGTTAAACTCAACCACACGCCAATATTCACTTTTCATTGCTTCTAAACCATATTACCATAGCCAAAAATTGTCGAACAGACTTTGACAAACTTACTTGGAGAAAATCGCACTAAAACAAATCGAACTCTCGGAGAGCGGAAGTGATTTTGGCCTTTGGGTCTCTGTGCGTCGTGCCAAAAGATGTATGCATCGCACCACTTTGGAGCTGGTTTTGAGGCACCTCCTGGAGTCCAAATTGAGCTTAAGTGTGCTTGTTGGAAAACCCTGCCCATCTACTTTCTAACCCAAGCGGAATTTCTGAATTTGGTGCCCGTTTTCCTCTCCAAAACCTCAATCTCCCAGGACTGCTTCCTGTGTGTCAAAATAGGCGCAGAAAGGCCATTTTCAAGGTGTTTTTGACCTCCTGAGGATTCAAAACTTGATCAAAATTCTTGGCCATGCACCAACAGTCATGATTTTCATGAAAAATTTGAAGATGTAAACTTTTTGTCATTTGGAGCTCCCTAGGAGAAGCGCACGCCATGTGGCGCGATGCATTAGGAGAAAACCCCTGTTTTTTGTGCAAAAATTTTCAAAAATACCAAAAATGCCCCAAATTTCTTGAAATTTGGGTTGGAGTTCCTCCATCAAGTGTCATGCTGGGCTAAAGAGGCTTCGGCCAATGTCTGAAGACGATCATGCTCCCTTTGCCTCTTTTGCTTCTTTGTTTCCTTCTTCAGTTTTGCCTTGAGACTCCTTATTCGTGCCTCGGAACTCATGTTTCTCGCCCTGTAATGGAATGCCATGTGTCTCAACAATGCATGGTCCTTATCAGCCTTGTCCAGTAATTTCTCTAAGTGGATTTTGGCTCTTTCAAGCCATGACTCTCGATCCTCATTGATTTCTCGCTCTAATGAAGTGAACTCAATTCTCCTCCTTTGGGCAGATCGGCGGTTCGCCCTTATGTTTTGTACTTCCATGATTTATTGTTGGTCCTCAAGCTGTTTGTTCCCCTGCTGCAAATATTTAATGATCCCCTCAGTCCTCTCCAAGTTGTAGGACAAGTCCTTGATTTTCACATGCTTCTCCTTTATGAACTCTCTAAGTTGTGCATTTTGTAGGCCCATATCAACGTCCTCATCAAGAATAAAGTCCTGCTCACCTGAAGGCCCTTCATCATGCATTGGCTCCTTGCCTCTGTCCTGTACCTGTGGTGATGTCGAAAGCGAGGTCCCTTCCACTCTAGGTGGAGATAACACTCGCTTTGTTGATGCAAACAACTGCCTGGTGCCCTTATGATAAGTGACATATGTCTGCACCCTAGTAGTCTCCGCCTCCTGACCTCCATACTGATATGAAGGTTCACCCACATCATGGAAAACCTCCCTATGAGCTGTTGAAGCTGTAAAGAACTCATGGGAAATGAAGCTTTCCCATGTGATACCTTGTAAATCAAGTTGATGCACAACCAAAATTTTGATAAGAGAAAAATGACAAATGTTGTTGAACTGCTATTGTGGGGTCTTATGCTGCACAAGGGCCATCATCCTCTTAATGTCTCGGCATATGAAGTATGGAATGTTCATAATCCGTACCCGAGTGAAATGCATGAGCAACCTGATGTGATAAGCATATACTTGGGAGAAGCAACCTTCACAACTGAAACATTTCATGATTAATTTCATTAATGGAGCATATCCATCTTTGAGATATCGGAACGGGAACACTCTCTTGAGTTGCCTCAAGAAACCAGGTTTGACATATGGCTCATAATGTTTCCGGTCAATCTTCTACTTCTTATTCCATGTTTCACCAACGTTAGGCATGCCAGTGGCCAGTGAGATAGATTCTGGTGTAAGTCTGAAGGTGACACCAGCCAAAGTAACTTGATCACCATGCAAATGTAGTACAAACAAGCGAACCAACTCATGATGAAATTGAACATTTGCAACCTTCTCGCAAAATTCATAGCATGACTGAAACTGAAAACAAGTGACAACAAGAGGGGAGGCCTACAATTCTGTAAGGGTGGTTGGTTCTTCTCTAACATGTCTACCACTTTTGTGAGGCCTCCGAGGGGCATGTTCTTCGGTGGGTGAGTCACTTTGAGTTTCCATGTCATAATCCAATGAATGCTCAGATGCCATGATTGTTGTTGCACAAACTACATTGAAGAAATGACTGGTGTATGAAAACTGTTTGGACTGCTCTTTTAGTGATGTGTGTAAACTCTGCCACCAAAGGGGAAAACAAGTGAAACAGGGGCTGTTAGGAAAGGGAAATAATATCAAGGGATTAGGGATTATTGAGAGAGATTTTTTTAGGAAATATGGGAGGGGGTTGAGGATTTAGGTGTGGGAATAGGGTTTATGGTATTCATATTTAAAATTTTGGGAAAGGGAATTTAGGATAGGGGTTTAGTTATTTTAGGGGATGGGGAACAATGCAGTCAAGGAACAAAGGGAATCAAGGATAAAGGAAATAATGGAAAAGAGTTAACCTTGGTGACAAGCAAGTTTTAAAACCCTAAAGAGCACTTGCCATATGAATATTTTGACATGGTGGAGTTTGAGGTTTTGTTTGGGAGATCAACACATCAAACATAGTATACACCATAAGCTTGGATAGTGAACAACAAAGGAGGAGATCCACCTACTTGAATTCAAGAGAAATTTGCATGATTTTGGCGTTCGGAGGTCGTTCTGGAATCTTTTGGGACAAGCAGCCAAGTGCGACGTGCCACAAACCCAGTGCGCCACGTCGTTTCAGTGCGTCGCGCCTGTGTAAATTTACATTGGGCAATTTCTCCCATTGCGTCGCGCCACCTGCTGTATGCACTGTGCTTGCCAAACTGCCTCTAACTTCACCCAAAACGTGTGTTTGCTCACCCAATGGCTTTGAATTGTTTCCCCTTTGCTCTTGGCATTCAAATGACAATGATTCTTCATGAAAATATCTTATAAGGAGTTGGTTTTGATTTTTGCTTCTCATGAACCCATTTTTGTAATGTTTTGGTATTGGCACTTTTTCACACTTTAATGCAACTCTATTTTTCACACTTCCCTTTTGATTTTTTGACTAAAATGATGAAATTTTTAGCAATGTTTTGCAGGAGTATCTGACATGGAATTTGGTAAAGGAGACCATGGTCACGCCTGAAGAGATCAACTGAAAACTTTTTGAAAATTATCACAAATGACAACTGTTGACTTTTCCTCAAAACAAAGTTTTGAAGAACAGTCATAATATATCAACATGATGATGAAAATATTTGAATCAAAACTTTATAAGAGCCTCCCTCTGGCCTGTTGGCTTTATTGGACATTGCTAAAGACCAATTTAACTAATCCCTAGACCTAATGACTGAAATGACTCTTGTCCATTAAAAGATCAAACATTGACTGTCATGGACTTTAATAAACACTAATGAAAAGACCTAAGAAAACAGGTGCAAGACATGAGGGGAAATGACTGACAAGACTTTTCCGTCAGATTATGGCATGCCCCTAGTGGAATGCAGCTCAGTGGATTGAGCGAGACACCTAAAAATGAAATGCAGAAGGAGTTTTGATCTCTGATGGAGGATTGACAAGACCGACTCTAACACATCCCATAGACCAGATTGAGATACACAAGCAAATAGGGGAGATGATATACTCCACTTTGACTGGAAAATCCATAGCTGCCCACCAGATATAGAACTCTTTGAAAAATATCTCAGCTCAATTCCAATTAGAAAATGCCTCCTCACAGGCTAAGGACACCATTATCAAGTCCTTAGAGGACTTAGTAATTGAATTGGGTCACAATCCCAAGGATATAAAAGCTACAGAATAGATTATTAAAAAGAAGAAATATGACATAGCTGCATTGAAAAACCAACTAAAGATACCCCAGCTACTTCATCCACAAACAATAGAGGTTCTAGAAGCCCAGGAAGGACATGAAGAACTCATGGACTTAGTCCTAAAGCTGAATGATTAACTCAAGGAGACAGAGAAGGAGTTGGACACTTTAATTCAATCAAAGCAAAGTGACTTGGCCACAACTTCTATAACTTTCATCCCCATAGTATCCACAGTAGTTCCTTCTACCCTCGCAACATCACTAGCACCTACAGTTCCACTTGCAATAGCCTCTAGCAACAACAAAATCTACATCAGCAGTGGGTACATCAGGAGAGAAAGCAATAGAACTTGTCAAAGCCATGGAAGAGATGTCTATCCAGGCTACAAAAATGAAAAATATAAAGGAAAAAGTGGCAATACTGGAAACTTACTGCAAACTTTCCCAACTCAAGTAGAAAGAGGAAACACAAAGGGCCCGGAGAATGGGTGAGAGGATCAAAATCCTAGAAAAGGATTTAACACTTGAGAAGCAACTTGGACAAACCAAAGAAATGTTGTGTGCCAATATCATTGAGTCTATCAATGATATTTGGCCATCAATCCAAGTTATTTTTGAGCAAACAGAGCTAGTGAAGATAGCTACTAAAGATATCTAGAAAGTAAAGTAGGAATTTGGAAATAAGCCTAAGGATTCAAATAGGCTCATCCATTTCCTCAATAGAAAAAGCAGATATGAGCTACAGGGGCTGAACATTGAAGACAAAACTACCACCATTTTAGAAATAAGAAAGGTCCTTTCAAAAAGGAACCTTATGCTTAATTTGGAAGAAAAGTGCCACAATATGCAAGTAGCCATTGATAGGTTCATGGCTAAATTTCAGATTTTGAGGGAGAAAGGTTTGCCCAGTCCTATGGTCATTAATGACAAACTCATGACACGGTCAGACTATGGGGATAGACTCAGAAAATTGGCTAAGGATCAAGCCAGTTCCTCATCCATTAAACCCTTGCCAACGGACAAAGTATTATATGACACATTTGAGAACTTTTTTTTCCTTGAGCATGAGGTCAAATATTTGTTCCTCACCAGGTCCAATTTTGCAAAGTATATTGAGGCTGACAAAATTTATAGGAGGGTGATAAATGTGAAATTACCAAATGCACGATGGTGGGAAACTGTGACTGACTTACTGTGATAAACTAACAGCTAAAAGTTACCACACAGTAAATATGAAGGTAGCAGGATGAAAAGGTAAAGACAACATAACAGGGTCAAAGGGTAGCAAGGTCAAAGAGTATCATATGAAAGATCAAAGTAAAGAAGACTCTAGAATGAAAATTTCACAACTATCAGCCAACATAAAGGGCTACATCTCAACCATAAAGGCCAGCACAATCGTAACTAAAGGGACAACAAGAAATAGTTCATTAGTTGTCTCTATCTTCTTGCTAGAAGATATTTGTATTTCCTAGAATAAATCTCAAGTTGTTTGAGATATTTTGTAATAAGTTTTATATAGATACTTCACAATTCGAAGTATGTAGAGTGGGTTACAAAAAATTTCTATAGACTATTTCTCTTGAATCAGAAATTCTATTGTATCAATGATTGTATTGGCTTACTGGATCAAGGAATAAAGATAAGATATTTTACAAGATTCTTTTGTAAAGCGAAATACAAATAAGTATTTTCTCATGTTCAATGTTGTTTTCTTTCAAGTTTTCTGTAATCTTTATGTATCTCTAAAATCTTAATGTTATAACATGGAATGATATTTCAGAAATTGGTTAAATGAACTATGTCTTGACTATTACTTCACAAATCTAAGTTAAGAAATTCTTGATTGATCCTTAGTTTAGGTGATTCCTTGTGATTAGTAAGAAAGGATTCTTAATTACCCTTTATTCATGATTATCCTCTATTCTCCATTTTGATCCCGATCTAAGGATTCTTGAGTGCCCTTTCACCTTAGTTAGAATTACTTCACCCATTAGGTCTAAAGATTTGCATTTTTCTCTGCTAGCCCAACCTGTGAACATTCCCTTTAATGAATTGATCCAGTCCTGCTATCCATTTATTGACTCCATAGCCCAATGGCTTGAAGACCTAGCTCTATCCTTCTTCTCTTACGATTCCACCACCCAACCTTCAAAACAAAACCAAAACGCCAAGGAACACTAAGAACTAGCCTAAAATCCCATAAGAAACAAAGCTAAATTATATAGAGAGAGCCATTTCTGAGTCATAGGTTAGCTAAAGCCTATACTTAAAATATTGGTTTGTGGTTACCTTTGTTTCTTCCTTCTTCTGATAACTTCTAAGGAAAATTCTGAGTGATAACATAGTGGTGACCATATGGGGAATCAAATACTCAGTCTTAATAAACCTTTAAGAAAATTTTAAATCTTTCTTTCAAGCCTCTGAAGGAGTTTATTAGAAGTTATTTACAATATCTCACAAAAGGAAAGTAATTAGAAAAAACTTGAAATTCTAGATTCAAGGAGAACTCACTACACTAGGGCTAATCCAGATCCAAACCCTACCCTAGTAGTTGATAATCCCAACCTGATTTCGAGAAGACCCAAAAGAGAAGAAAGTTCAGTCAGTCAAACACTTTTAATCAAAGTTGATTTGTGCCTTGATAAGTGGTTGTTTTTAGAAGACCTTCCCTTTGACATGCCATTTGATATTTCCCTATTTAGAACAAGTTCTAAAAGTGCACTTGATGAAATTGTTCTAGATCCAGATTTTATTGCAGATCTTGAAGTCCAAAAGGCCAATCAGTCAATTGATCAATATATTTTAAATTCCCCACATTCATCCATTACTACTTCTAGGAACCCTGAGTTTTCTGAACCAATATCCACTACCCTTAGTTCACCATTATTCCCTTCAACCTTTGAAGTTCATTCCCCGCCTCCATTCATACCCTCACTCCCTTACCAACCTATGATATCCCAGGTACCACCTGTTGGTCCTAGTTCATCCTCCACTACTGCATCATCCTCCAGTGCTTCAACCCCACATTTTATCTGATCCCAACTTATAGCCATGGCAAATAGATATGCTCCCCTCGTCTTACATGCCCCACTTGGTGCCATGCCAACAGACTACCAGAGTAAAATCATCCAATTTGATGGTGTAGGACACTACACTACATAACACCATGTTAATAAAATGACAGACTACTTTGAACTTCATGAAATTGATATTGTGGATGTCCAAATGAGATTATTCGCTCAAAATTTAGCTGGTGATGTTAGAAAATGGTTTAGATCACTTCCTGATAATAGTTTTGATATTTTAGAAGTATTTCAACAACAATTTTTGAATAGATGGGAAAAGAAAAGGAATCCTCTATAGATCCTTTCTGAATATGAAAATATTAGGAGATGACCCAATGAAACTGTTCAAGATTACTGCACCATAATTAACAATATATACAATGCAATTCAAGTTAATATTAGGCCGTGTTGAAGCCTCGAAAATCACTGCAACAACATGGGGGATGACCACCCGGTCTGGACCTTAAAGCAACTCATTTTCCCTTTGGAATGGTGGTTCTGACTAGTTCAACTAGGTCCAGTTACCTTCTCTCAATCTCTAATGGCTTTAAAATATGACTTTCCTTCACAAATGGAAAAGAGACATCACATTAACCCTCTTGTTGACCAGACAAGAAAGTGATCCTTAAGTTGATTTGGGGCTCGGCTAATCCACTACTAAAGTTCGCCTCTTTGGGAAGAGGACTTAAAAGAATGTAGAAATTAATCTAAATGCAAACTTGTTCTAAGATGCAAGCAAAAGAAGCTATCTTAATCCTATCTCAATTAGGCAGATATAGATCTAACCCAACCAAGAGCAGGTATTTATAATATTGGGATTGAAACATGTCTTGTTTATAATGAATATCATGTTAATAAAGCAGTTCAATTAACTGACATTATGGATATTAAAACATATCCTATTAAGACCTTTTAACTGAAATAATCAATCAATAACACTTAAGAAGAAATTTTCAGAATGATCTTGATCATTTAATCAGTAACTTGAATTATTAAATAATAATATGCGGAAGAAGTTCACAACATATCACTATTTATTCATCCAATATTAAAAGACAGATTTATGAGTAAATACTTACTCAGAAATCAGAATTCAGCCCATAAGAGCAGAGATAAATAACAACATAAAAATAGAGGCAAATTACCCATACTGACAAAAGTGCACAAATATGTAAGTGAATTGACACAATTCTTGTTATCATAAATGAAACCAGCATTTAAAATAATAGTATTCGAAATACCAATTTATTGAATCCATTTCTCCAGCTCTGGTCTCTAATAGTCCTTTACAATGTCTAAGCTTCTGCTTTCAAAACCATAACTACAAAAGTGCAAACTCTGTTCATTATATGTAACTCATAATGTAGAAGAAAAACCTCAATAACCCCCAAATCTGAGATTCCACTCCTCCCACCTACAACTCTAAATCCTTATTACAAAAGTGCTTTTAGAATTCCAGAATTGCAGAGGAGAGCAGCCCCTATTACATTCTGTAATCTGTTATTTATAATATTTGCAAAGGAATTCTTGAGAGGAAAGTTTGTTGAAGAGAAATCTGCCCAATCCAATTTTATTTGCTCAAAATTCTCATCTTTAATTGTTGGAGCATTCTCATTGATTGAGATATTTTTATTCATATCTCTTCTACTGTTTTCCTGCAAAAAGAAATCAAAATGCATTAAGATGAAACAATAAAATCAAAATACCATTTCTAGCATTAAAATAAATCCAATCAAATTTAATTTAAATAAATCATTGAAAATAAAATATAAGCTCTATTGATGCATGGGATGATTTAATTGGCCAAAGATATTATTGATGAGGAATCTCCAATTAAAAGAGGCTTGGGTAAATGAAAATGAAGCAAATAAAACTCAGAAAATTGATTTTGTTTTCAAAATTCGGAGCTTGACCTTTTGCCTAATTTTTGACTCAATAAATGACTAAATCTGTTAGTGAAGCCTCCTCATAAATGTTCTCTTTGATTTTATATTTCCAATGACCCATCCTGGGCCTCATTTGGCCAAGTAAAACTCAATCTATGAGCTTCCAAAGTTGATGAGTCAAATCTAGCATAATTCTAGACATTCTATTGCCTAGGCCAAAAAATCAAAATTTGTTAATTAAATTTTAATCCTAAATTAAATTTTGATTATTTAATAATTAACTCTAAATTAATCATTAACTAATTAATATATACAATTAATTTTAATAATTTTCATCTAATTAAATTACAAAATTAAATTAATATACAAATAATTTTAAAAAATTAATTTAAATATAATTCAAATATATAATTCAATAATATTAAAATTATAATATAATTATTATAATATAAAAAATTAATTTACAAACCATTAGAATCAATCCAAACAACCCATTATCCTACATCTTTACTCATCGTATGAGTGTTAGCTTTGAAAAACATAAGTGTTATAAAACTATGGTTAATGTGTGAAGCCTTGTTTACCCCTTTGCCATCACATATCGGGGAATGGAGGTCATCGGGTTTTCTAAGATGCACATGTTATTAGAATTGTGATGGTTACAATATGTGATATGTGATGTAATTTTTTATTTTTTTATTTGTATATATGTTTTTTAATATTAAGTTTTAGTTTTAATTAAATTAATTATATTTTATTATAATAATTAATTTAATTAATTTCCAAATGTAATATTAAATATCAGTTTTTTTTAATGATGTTTAATTAAGTTATGAAATTATTTAAACTACAGCTATTAAAACAAATTATAGACACTTTGACATTTTAGGATTTTTGAGATTAGTAATTAATTTGGAAATTGGAGTAAATTTCTAAAATCCCGATGCTTCATGATTTGGCTATATACATAAAAATAAAAAATGTTAGTAAGAACTAACTAGGGGTTAATATTTAAAATAAATTCATTATTGAACTAATTTGTTTACAAACGTGGAATATTGTACATTTTATGCATTTTAATCTTGGCAACATAAATGATTAGACTTCAAAGGAGTGTCATTTACGAACCAGTTGACCAAATGAGGCGAAACAAGTATCAATGGGAAGCTTATAAAAAATCGATTTTAACAAAGCAATCAAAACAAGAATCTAAAGAAAATGAAAAATTAACAAAATCGTAGGATAATCAACTTAATAAAAATCCTAAAAGACATTTAGCCAAAATTTTTATAAAAAGGTCCCTATTATTTGAAGTGAACAAATAAAAAATGGGGGGTTTGTGATTTTCCACAACAATGGCGACACACGGGAGAAGAACTAGTTATCTCTTTTTAACATGAATGAAGTTTTCCCAAAATTCAAGTAAAAATAATTAAAGAAGAGAAAATTATTTTTTTGGGATGCTTGATTAGGTTCATTAATCTGAATAAAAGAAAAAATCATTTAACTGTAATTTTCATAAAATTCCCCATAAATTAAAATATTTCAAAATTTTATATGAGTGCTTAATTAGTTGTAGAGATAAAGCAGGGGTCATTTTACAGCTTAGCTTTTAAAATATACTCATTTGTCATAGGTAGAGCCACTGTTGCTGATGTAGGAGCATCAAGACCATTTTTTCATTTTTTTCATTTGTAAATATGTGATAAAGGGGGTGTAACAATTTTAATATTTTATTAATTAATTTGTTATTAAAATAGGAGATAATTATGAGAAGTGAGGATTATGTAAATATTATTTTAGTAAATAAAAGGATATGAGAGAAATAGTTTAGGAGCAAAGTTTGGGATTAGGATTTCTATGTATGGGATTAGTTGAGGATTAGGTGGAGAAATATTTTGAGTGAATTAAATGCATTATTTGTGTGTAAATAGGAATGGTTTTTGTGAAGAAAAACATACATTGAGATTGTGAGTGAGTAAGAGTAAGAGTGATTGAGAGTAGGTTTTGAACAGCCAAGGCTGTAAGCCTCTGGCAATTTGTAAGGGCCACAGAACGGGAATATCTGGCCAACAAAAGTTTGTAAGCCATTGGTTTGTTTCAGATTATACATACATTGATTGATTGAGAAACTGTTTATTTGATTTCTGAAGTTCATGGTATTATTGAATTTATGAAGAAATGATCAATATATGTGTTGAATTCACATCGACTTGTCTGAGAATCACTATGCATAACCATTGAATGTACAAGACATTAATCTCTGCATAAGAGGGTTGTATTTTAATCATCGGTTTGTATCAAACCTTGGTATAAGATTGTTCTTTTGGATTGGTTTGCTATTAATGTAAACTTTTGTCAAGAATCCCTGTGAATCCATGTCGATTTCATATTTTAAAACCGTTGAATGTTGAAGGTGCTGCGTAAATTGGTTCAATAGGCAAAGCAACATTAGATTGATATCAAACTATTGGGTGAATATTGGCCTGTTTGATGAATTCATAAAACACCAGACGGAGGAGATAGGGTTTCAAAGTTTGGGTTTTGTATATCCTCCAGCGAATTTACAATTGCAATTATATAAAATGAATACAAGTCATCAAATTCCCAAACCTGGCAAAGTAATTAAGCAATGAAGGATTGCGAAGCAGAGATAGTGTTAGGAACTTATATGGTGAGAAATTGCAGGTTGAATCCACGGATATAGGATATAGAGAGCATTTCAGATATTATATAGTATGCGTTGACATTTTTGTGTTAAATGCAGATGTGCAGATGGGAGTTTTAAAAAGTTGATTTGCAGTGTTGAAGTTACATTTGAATGGTTAATGTGTGTCTACAGCGCAGGTTTGAAATCGATCTGTGGAAGCAAGGAACCATAATAAAAACTAGAATGGTGAGTCGATTTTAATAATGGAATGAGAAATTTTTAAATGAAATCAGAAGGTATGGTTTGAAATGAAATGGTGGCAGTGTTTGCAGCATAAATGTATTAATGTCTAGCTTTTAAATGCTGCAAGAACAGTAGTGCATTGAATTCATATTTTCTAAAGTCCAAATGGGTTGCAGAAGAACGAATACAGTGTTAATGAATGCTAGAAGGGAATTTTAAAGGAATTCAATGGCGTGGAAGATCTGATCGAATGAAATTCGATTGGCAGACTTTTAAATTTGCAGATAATCTGTAGAACTGAAAAACGATTTCCTTGTTTCATTAAGAAGAACAGATTTTGTTGGCGCTGAAGTAATTGTGTTAAGTGACTTGCAGATGGAGTGATAACTGAATACGTGGATCACCTTATGGTAAATGTGTTTCTGGTGTGTCAAATCATGAAGGATTATAGAATTAGCCAGCGTTTGGTATCCAAGACTACGTTTTAAATGTTTGAATGTTTATTAAGTTTTGATGAGCCCCAATTTTGGTACAATTTGGGCTCATTTTGGCCTACTTTGCTTGCTCAAACCATTCCTCTTTATTTGCTTATGCATGCATTTCTTAGTTTATTCATGTTGTTTGTAGGAGGAAGGTTAGACACTTTATCCACGTGACTAATGCATTGTGATTCCAGGTTTTGACATTAAAAAGGGGAGCAAGAGACAACGAAAGAGGAGACAAGGAGACAATGAGGTGGCTCTGCTGATTTCGTGGAGTAATGTCCATGGTCTTGGGGCATTCCTCGTGATTCCCACCAAGAACTCCGAGCTCCAATCAATCTCCCCTCCGAGCCTCAGAAGCAACTAGTTGTCCTACAGGAATAGCAGTCATAAACTGTTCTACCAAGAACAGCAGTTCTGACTGCCTCACAAATCCGCAGTTAAACTTTAGTTGGACAGCCGAGCTCCTATAATCAAGGCTACTTGGCGGACCATCATTTTTTGTATAAATATGGAGGCCTTAGCCTTAGATAGGTTGTTGAATCTCTCGAGTTATCATATAATTTTGGAAGCAGTCCAGTTTTGTTTTTTGCTATAAGCCAATTTGGCATGACTTTAAATTATGAATAAAGAGGACAGTTTGTGATCTATTCCTGAGTTTTATTAGGAGACTATAGCTCTCAGGTTAGGGCCCAACCTGAGAGCCATAGATCCCCTCTGTTGTAGTGTTGTTTCTATTTCATTTCCAGCACATTAAGTTTCATTTACACATGCAATTCGAATGGCAGTCTGGTAATTTGATTTTCTTATGAGTTAGATAGATTTTGCTTATGGTATAATTACTTCCACTTGCTTAGCGTAGCAGAGGAGATATAACATCCATTGGAGCTCCAGCAAAAATGGTTGTTAAGGCTCACTGCCATCTCGTTTGAGGATTGGGGTGCAGTCCATAGCAGACCGCCAAAAACACGCATGGTTTTGTTTGATACAGTTATGATTTGGATTTAGATGCTTCCTTGTCATTTACACGTACCACACATCTCTTCATCACAGTCCCATACGTACTTCTCTTTGCGTTTTGGATCACTATTCAATAAAATCACGGTACACTTAGTGTAGGTTGATGCATTCTCGGTTGGATAAGCAGTTTGATCATTTGTTTCATTTACACTCTCCTCCCTCTCGTTTCATTACCATCCTCTCCACTGTGATCCTGCATGCAATTACGCTACCTTGACCTACATTGCGTTCTGTCCCTTCCTAAACATATCCTATTCCTCACGTAGCTTCATTCCTTGACCCTTCACAGACATCATTTCAACCCCCTCCCTACACCTGTTTCCCATCTCATCCTTCCACTTCTGAGCCCTCACCAGCCTGATCCCTACCTCACACATCCTTTCCTACCCTTCCATCACTATCCCCATCACTTAAATCCTTCACGGTAGATCATCCTGTAGCAGTTCAGAGACATCCTGTAGAAAACCCTGAGTTTCCTGTAGGATCCCCTGCAGACATCCTGTAGGAGGTCATTCACGTGGTTGCTGAGCTTCTGAACGTTGAAAACCTCTGTGGATGAATGCCAAGGGTCCATAGGGACCTCACCTAGCCTCCCCAACTAGTCCCACGCTTTCCTCCCTTCTTCATTCAAACTGCACAATCAAACCCTAATAAGCACAAAATCACAAATATTTCCCCGACTTAATGGAAAGTGTTATCACTTAAAACCACAGTTCACCTATGTCCAAAGATTCATAAAAAAAAAAAAAAATTGGTTTAAGTCAATAGGTTTTTAGGTGTGTCACTTTGAAGTTAGATTTTCAAAAGGTATTGATGTGAGTCCTTGTAAAAAACCGTTAGATACCCTCCCTCATTATGGTTTAAAGCATGTCTTGTCTTGATTGCATCATTCTGATTTTGCGCAGTTTCACAGCGCGATCTGATTGGCCAATTTAGCTGCGCAATCATTTTTCCACCTTTCCGCAGCATATCATCTAGCAGCCATTTCGTAGCGCGGTTTGTCAATTCATAATTGTCTGCGCTACGAAATCAGGGATTCGGGGTTTTTTGCAGCGCATTTTCTTGAAATGTCAAATCTCGGGAGATGAGTCATTAGGTTCGTCCATATTTTGTCAGTTGATGTCTTCTCCAGGTCATGATAGGATTCATTCCGCCATCAGTTTTAGGATCACGCACATGACAATTATTTTAAGACATATTATGAGGTATGGTAGTGTCATAATGTTTATTCATGATACATTAACATGCCTGTTCTATGACGCGTGTTTGAAAAAACGCAAAGAAGCCCAAGCTTTCATTTAAAAAGGGATCATTGCAAGCGAGCCTGCACTCCAAAGACGAAGCTGTTTTGTAAATTGAAGTTGCTGATTAGTTCTTTGTGTGAAGATATTCTGAGCGAGATGGAGAAAAGAGAACATCGATCCGGAAGATGCCTGAGAACCGAGCCAGAGGGGCTTGATCTTACGCTCAGAGACGAAGGTGTAGCACAAGCTTTTAAAGAGGCTGGTTGCTGGAGGTTTTGCGAAAAAATTGAAAGGAGGACACACAGAGGTAACTAAAGCCTTTGCATTAAATTTCACTGGCTTGAATTCTAAGGTGTCATTGCTAGAGTTCCCTGTGTCTCCGCAAGCCATTTCTGCTGTCACTGAAATTCCAAGAGGTGGACAAGAATGGTTCAAGAATTTTAAGTTTGACATGACTCCATGTAAGGAATTTCTGAAGGATCAATATGTAAACGAAGACCTCACTAAAGCGGTGCCAAGGAATTATATAAAAGAACATTATGCTCTGCTCCTCACAGCCATCCAGAAATACCTCACACGTGAGGGAAGGTACACCAAAGTTTACTCTTATCATTTCAAACTCTTGCTACATTTCACAGGGAAAGCATCAATAGACATCCCTTTCTATTTATTCAGAAGCCTTAGTAAAATGTGCGAAAAAGTTCAATTAAAGAAAGACAATTGTGAAACTTCCCTGTTCCACCATGGTTTAATTAAGTTGCTGGTGTTAGATAGTTTGAAAAAAATCGGTAGGGATTGGGACTCTTTCATTTTTATGTCTGGTTTCCAAAGCAAAACAGGTCTCACCCCATTGCCAGATAGGGAAAAAGAAAAAAGAATTGAAGAACCTACATTGGCTGATCTCAAAAGGGAGGTTAAAGACCGAAAGAAGCCCAAAACTAAGCCAAGGAAATCATAGAAGCCTGTGGTCATAAAAGAGATACCTAAACCATCAGCAAAAGAGACACCCAAATCATCCAAGGAGAAAATCAAACACCAGAAAGATGCATCAGGGCCAAGTGGAATTGCACAAGTAACAAGAATCAGAACCAGAAGTCAGCTAAGCAGAGAAAAAGGAAAATCAATAGCAGTGGAAGAAAGCCCCATGTCAAAGGCTAGTCTAAAGGATTTACTGGAGGCAATTGATTTCGAACAAGCCACATCAGTGCAGGTTGAGGCAATGCCTATTGACCTAACCCAGTCATCACCTGATAGCGTCAAAAAATCAAAAGCCTCAAAAAGGCTAAGGTTTGAGGAGGTTGGTAAGGAATTTATGGTCAAACCCCGAAGGCCAATCACCAGGAGACAAATCCAAGCAGCGGAGCAAGTCCACAAAGATGAGGTAGCTGTCAAGGTAACTGCAACAAAAGAAATTAGACAACTGCCTAAAGTAGAAAAGGCAGAGGAAATCAAAAGAACAATATATACCAGAGGACAGGCCAAAGAAATGGGAAAGCAGATAGCTCAAGCAGAAAAAGCAAAGGAAAGCAAAAAGAAGGATATGAAGAAAAAAGTTCCCATTGTCAAGGAAGCTAAAACCTCATCTTCAAAGGAGAAATGGAAGGCAGCTGATGAAGAAATGGCTAATTTAGAGAAAACCGTATCAGAAATTGCAACCATGGAAAACGAACTTGCAAAACTAAAGGCTCAGTTAGGCAAGTTAGCTACTAAATAAAATTGAAAATGTTTAAGGTCAGATATTGCTCCAAGTTTTTTGTTTATTTTTCTTAAGTTCATTGGTTTTTGAGGCATATATAAAAGGAAGACAAATTAGGAATTTTGGAGTCAAGAGCGAAGCTGTAACAGTCACAAAGTAATTGGAAAAATTCATTGAAGACTGTAATTTTGGAAAGAACAGCAGTTTCGTAGCGCGCTATGAAACTGCTGTAGGTGATTGTTTTTAAAGAAAAAATGAAATTGATGCTGAGGTCAGCAAATTTTGTAAGAGAATGCTTCGAGGATAGGAAGGAGATCATAAAAGGCTGCCAAAACATTCAAAGAATGACAGATGTAAATTTTGTAGCAAAAAGGTGAAACATTTTGGTTTTTGCTAAAGTTTTCATAAAGTTACTTTATGACCGAAATATTAGGTTTCTGGTAGGGTTACCAGAGTTTTGGGTTGAACACCTGTCCATGTTCACAAAGCATCCAGATTATTAGCCATATGGTGTTATGCATGGTCATTAATGATATTAAACAGCTTCAAGCACATTCTTTTGAAAATAAACATGGATAAAAGGCAGGGACCGTGAAAACAGAGTATATATCTTCACCAAATGTTGAGTCAGCAGCACAGTTGGAATCCAAGGCAGCTCGTTCAGTGAATGCCTCTCAAATATATTTCAGCCACTACAGGAATAGCACAGGTGTCAAAGATCAAGAGAGAATCATGCACACAAGGAGATAGAATTAGAGTTCGAATAGGAATAGGACTATATGTATTGAAAGCACAATACCTTTGTATTTAATAAGTTAGTTTAAATATAGATAAGGTAATTAATGATAGGTTTTCAAGCTCCCCTCATGCTGGAGGAGGAGACTCAAGGTAGTTTAGCTTTGTTTTCCTATATATAGGAAAAACTCTGATGTAAAAAGGGTTGGAGATTTTTATCAAAAGACAGAGTTTTCATATTGGCTTATGTAAAGTGTTTTGACAGTAATAGAAAGTACACTGTTTCTTCCCAAGATTCATCTTGTGTTTCAAATGTTCAGAATATATGTGGTTTGTTTTTATTCATCTTGTTTTACAGTTCACTAAACATGCAATCACTCTGAATTCATCACTGATGCTCAAACTTC
>APFE030677524.1:109881-126007 GCA_000404065.3 Pinus taeda
GTGACAGCTGCGACAAGAGCTAGTACTTGTGCATATAGCACCGTCACTTCCAAGTTTGTACGAACAACTGGGTTGATAAAATGAGAGACAGGAAGCCTCAGGAGTTGTAGCATTATTGCTACAATACTGGAGCTCACCAAGTTTGCAGGTGAAAATCAATTGGTGTGATAATTGTGAGTAGTAAGGTGAGTTCATAGTAATTTTGATTAGATTTTGAAATAGGGAATTGACTCAAGTTGTGGTTTTAATGAGAAATGTTTTGAAAACAAATAGAACGCACAGTAATAGGAAGCGTAGAGCTTCATAAGGGCACAAAGCATTTTTTATTGGAATCTGTTCAGAATTTAATTGAATTTTCATTCTATGAATGCTGGAATATGGAGCGATAGAGTTCCATACAAATTGGAGCGAATGATATTGTGAAAACACAGATATCTGATCAACGATGAGGAGAGTGGTAATAAAATAGACCAGACATTTTGTTCATGTTGAAACCATTGATTGAATGGAGTTCTATCATCAAATTGTTGAAGATTTAATTAGTAATGCAGGGTTAAAGGTAAGGCGCATTTCTATAATTAAATCCAGTCATATCTGAATGTTGAAGGAAATGATGAATGAAGTTACTTAAATTGAGTCTGAAATGAAGTTTGGGGTTGAGTAAATGAAAATGATTTGAAGCATGAGTGTTTTCTAACACATAGTATTTTGTGAACAATATATTGAAAAGCTTCTTCAAATTTAAGTGTCAATTTGTCGTGTATTGAAGTTGGGAAATTGTTTGAGGAGCATGTTTTATATGCACGAGCATCAGAGTAAAAAGATTCTGGGTTTTTCAAGCCCTGCCTGCGTCAATTTTGGTATCAGAGCTTGGCTCTGTTGAAATGAAAAATGTTTATTTTCTGAATGAGGACAAGAAGGTTTGTTGAACTGAAATGTATTTTTTAATGTGTGATGAATGATGAAGATCAGATTTTAAATCTGATATGCAGCATACACAATTGCAAGTGAACAGGATTGCAGTGAAGAAAATTGCAGAAGCGAATGGAGGACGAGATCAAGCAGGTGAGATGATTTTCTGATTTGAAATTTATGATTGAGGTTTATGGTTGCAGTGAAGATAATGGCAGTGAACTTGGCATTCAGCTAGAGGCTAGATAGGGAGGACAATTGCAATGTCCTGAAGAGAAAGGTGAGTTGAAGAGATAGCCTAGAAAAAGAGCAGAGGAAAGTGCTCAAAGAGGTTCCAGAGGCAGTGAACCAAGTACTTACCAAAAGACTAAGTGAGGAGAGCTTAGTGAGGTAAGTGGTGGAAAGACAGGAGAGCTTGTTGCTGAGGCTAGTACAACTCATGGAGAGGATGATCATGGAGGATCAGAGAAAAGGTTCAAAGGAATGCCACAGAGATGAGATTCCATAGAGCAGTCTTAACCATTGGGCAATGGAGTTCATGACTATGTACTGTTGAAGTATTTCTTTGAGGGAAGAGTATTGCTACAAAGCCAGATAGGCATCTGTGGAACAATTATTCAAGTTTGGGTGATGAAGGCATGAGATCAGTGAGTGAAAGGCAATCAAGAATCTTTCACTATGCTAATTGGGGGAGAAAGTGGGAGTATTGTTTAAGAGCAGTTAAGAATTCCTAAATAGTATTCACAGTGAGAGAATGTTTAAATATGCGCAATTAAGAATTCATATCCATGGCTAATTCTGAAGAAAACATATTTAGAAACAGAGATTGAGCAGAGGGTGTATTTAAACAAGTCCTAAGATATTATTTTTCCCTATTGCTATGATCATGAAACATATGTGAAATTTATGCATACACAGAAAGAGAAAACATAGTTTAGAGTAACTTATTGTTCCATTAAACGACACAGGAATTCTGCAGCATAACACAGTCCTTCATTTCCACGTTCAGACAGTACAAAGACCAGGAACTTCACCAGCAAATTATATTAGAAAAAAGTCTAAGATATACAATGTAGCTCTTCCGAGAGTGATTCACCAAAACCAACCCCCAATACATTATATGGGGGGATATATATACAAAAATAGGAGATAAAATATCTAGATGATGAGTCATTGTGTAATAAATTACATCACCAACTCTGTCAAAGAAGTAAATGAAATAAATAACTGCAGCAGTTAATATTGGTATGCCAACTGTCTTTTGTCAAACAATCTTTGAATTTTTTGGATTAACAAAGTTGGTTGTAGCTGTGTCTTTAATCTGCATTTGCTGAGCATGTTGTCTTAGTGCTTTTCTGAGTCACTACCTTGATGCTTTCTGTAGTACCTGTGTGTTTGACTCTTTGCTGACCTGTACTGTGACTGAGATCTGAAGCTGACAAAAGGGAGAGTAGACCAAAATTACCTGGGCAATACTTCCAGCATTGCTTGCCACCAATCAGCTGGAGGTAGCTGACGTCTCCTTATCTTTATGAGTGTTTCATCTGCTTCGGTATATCTATAGAAATTTGGAGGAACTTCAAATAGATGATTAATCTCATGCTCAATAAAAAATAGATTCTCCAATTTATCATATAGAGATTGCCCAGAGGGAGGTTTTGCTTCTTCTGTGGATCTTGTAGATGTTGTAATCTGATTTTCAACATAATTGTTTATTCTAGTGGTATATTGCTCACAGGACAATAGCTTTCCAGCACCGGTCACTAGGTTGGGAAATCCTCTGCTTTGCAATGCTGTTATTTTTGTCCTGAAGTCATTTACTTCTACCTGCATCTCCTGACATTTACTTTCCAGAGTATGTATGAATTTTCTTAAAGTCAGCACTTTCTTTTCTGTCAGGATAGTGTCTGTTCGACTGTGGACCAGTGCTGCCAATTCTTCCTTAGTGTGAGTGTTCAAGAAATGAATCATCTTGTTGGCCTGCTCAGGCATAATCACTAATGCTGCTTTGGCCTTTTGAATTTCAAATTGAGCCATACCTATTAGTTCAATTTGCTCATGTATAGCCTGCATTGATCGCCATTGGTCATTGATTGATTGGCCAATTTTGGCCCACAAAATCTTTTTGATCTCAGCTAGAGTTTTGTCTAGAGATAGTTCTATTTCTAAGTCCTTCATTCTGGTCTCTAGGGCTTTTATTTCTCTTTGCTTCTCGACCACTGTCATTTTGGACTTGTCATAACTAGCCTCTAGTTTGGCCAATCTTTCTTTGGCCTCTTTTACCTCTGTCACCTGAATTTCAAGCTCCTTGACAACTTTCATTAGGTCCTCCATACTCATACTATATTCTGGTGCTATTGTTGTTGCTGTTGTAGCATCTGTAGCTGATGCAGCCATTGTAGGTGCTAGAATGGTAGGAGGGGCTGCTGCTGCTTGTGTATGAGGAGTAGGGCCAAGAGTTGTAGATGTTTGAGGTGGTTGGGAGGTTGACTCCCCTTGTTTATCTTGCAAGGCTTTCTCCAATTCTGCCTCCATCTGTAGTATTCTTTGATTCATATTTAGAAGAAAATCCATGGTGTCATCAACCTCTTTTTCTTGTACAAGTTCTGCAGTTTGAGGGTGAATGGTTGCAGGAAGCTTTGCCTGCTTTCTGAGTCCAGCAATATCATCTTCCTTCTTCTTCATAAGGGCCTTGATACCCTTTGGATCCTTAGGATCGTGTCCTAGATCAACAATAATGTCCTCCAACATTTTTATTTGGTTATCCTTAGCAGTAGAGGACATCCTTTCCAGATCTAATTGAGTATTTGTATTTTTCAATGATTCTTTTTACTGATGGGCCAGCATGGCCTTGTCTGCAAGTGTGGCATAGACCATTTCCCCTATTTTCTTATGCAGTTCAATTTGATCCATTGGATGTATGTCCTTGGAGAGGACTTCCATGTCTGTCTTTATGTAGTCTGCAGATGATTTGGTGTGTGGAACTGTAGGCTTGAAATGAGTAAAAATCATCTTGTCCTCCTTGATATCATAGGCTGCCATCAATCTTTGTTGCTTGGAGGGTGTTGTTTTCAAGAATTGATCATAAAGTTGTATTCTTAATAGTTCATTTTGTGCCTTGATTTCCATGAAATTTCCTTTGATACCAGCTGGCTGCTTGCCCTGCTGCCTGGAAGAAGACACCTTTATACTATGCTGCATACCCTGTTCCTGCTGGAACGAGCTGGTGGCAGTCTGTTGGCTGGACTCTCTCTCTCTCTGTTTTGGCTCTCTACCATTTCTTCACCAATTTCTTCTTCAGCCTGAGGATCAATTCTTTGCCTCTTGGCTTTTGGTTGCTGTGTTGACCCACTTGGAGGTGTGGGATCCTCTCTATCCCGTTTCTTACCTCTCTCCTCATTAAGAGGAGTTTGCAAGACTGGAATTTGTGATGTTTCAGTTTTCTGTAGAGGGGCTTGCCCTTGACTATGATCTCTGGAAGTGGTGGGCTGTTCTGTCTCTGTTTCCTGCTGTGCATCCATCACTTCTTTTCCCTTTGCTATAGTTGTTGTTGTTGTAGATACTTGTTTGGCAGTCTGTGCAGCTACAGCCGTGGAGGTGCCTTCCCCAACTTGGAGTGGCATCTTGAATGTCACCTGGTGAAAAAAATCTAAGCCAAGAGTTTTTTCTAAATCTTTGAAATTTTGCTCCATTATCTCTTCTTGAGTAAATTCTTCAATTAATGTGCCTGGCACCCACTCATCTTTGTTGGCATATTTCTCAATTTGTGGAATTGGACAATGCTTATAAGCTAACAGCCTATATTTGACTCTTCTAGCACTGATAAAGCCATCAAGGTCATAAGGGACCCACCAGAAACTCCTTTTTAGTTTGAGTTGTTGCCCCAATATTTGATCAACCTCTTGCCAACCATCTTTCTTGTTCATGATTAAGGGGCCTAGATGGTCTTTGAATTTTAGGTTGGCTTTCTTCTTGGCACTATGAAAATGAGTAAGATATGAATTAATGAGCTGCCTATAGTATTCTAAGGCAAACAATCTCATGGGTACATATCTTGGGAGCCTGTAGGGACAGAGCTCACAACCATAGATCCTAATGACAGTGTGATTTTGGTATAGATACCAATCACCTATTTTATAATTCTTAGAAAACTGCAATATTTTCTGCATGTCATATGACAATCTAGGAGGAGGAGTTATTTTCAAGAGACATGAGAATGGATAAACAAATTGGTCAATGAACTCATAGTAAGAATATGGAAAGTTCTGAACTTGATGAAAAACTGAAGACCAAAAGATAACAGACCTCCTTTCACCTTGTGAATCCAGCTTTTTGATGGGGCATTGGAAGCAATCTGACTGATAGTACATGAACAAGTGATAGATATATGATGAATATTTGAATATTGCCTCCCTATCCAGCTTTAGCAGTTGGTCATGTATTTTATTGGAAATGAACTTGGCATAGTTGTATTTGACAGTAGGGGGCTTTCCAAGGCCATATGCAGACAAAAGGACCAACATTGTTTCATCAATGTGCTCGCTTGTTGAGAAACCCAGCACAGAGGATATCATGTCTACAAGCAACTTGCCTACCTCATTGAAATTGACATATAGGAAAGGAGGTGGCCTTGTAGGTTTGCGGTCTGCTCTCATGAAGGTCTTGGAAATTCTACCAATCTCAGTACTGGAGAGTTTGGGGACTTCATCCAGCAGGTATTTGATGGAAAAAGGGATGAACAGTTGGGTTTGTTTGAAATTTAGCATCTGATTAATAGAATCAGGAGTTATATAAAATAGTATGCTCCCAGATGGATACTTGACAGCTCTGAGGCTTGGGTCATAATTTTCCGCACAAAGGTGAATTATTTTAGGAAAAATATTTACAGAAGGCAAGAAATAGATGGGAAAATTTGACTCCCAAATGCCATATATGGCACTATTTTTTAAGTAGCTATTCCTCAGCTGGCAGAAGGTATGTAAGTGGTTTCTGTCTCCAACCAAATCTTGAACGAGGTAATCACTGTCAACTAAAGGCAGTGCTTCAAGCTCCTTGTTAGGGGCATTCATAGGGGCAACATTTAGAGCAGTTGGAGAAGCCATCTGTGATAATATTTGGAACTAGGATTCAATACAATTATTGCAAACTGCAAAGTGAATTTGTGTTTGGCAGTGGTTTTAGCTGTTTGCAATGTGTGTCAAAGGAGAAATTACAGAGTTTCAACAGACTTTACCTCTGGTTGATAAACTTGCAGGGCAACTGTAGGGCAAATAAAACTATCTTTGAGCTGAGCAGGTGGACTATTGCAGAGACAAGTCTGGTGAGAGTGGATAGTGAACAACTGTGAGGACCTGTGTTGGCAGCACAGGCTCTTAAAGCCAATTTTTTAAGTGAATTTCGCAGACCAACACGGGTCTACTGAGCTTTGTGGGCAGAGGATGTTAACCAGAATGTTTAGACAACAAGTAGGTGCATAATTGGCTCAGTGTGGGTGCTGGCAGACTTTTATGCAGGTAAAAAATGGACCAAATGGTGAAAACGGGGTAAAAAGGTTGATTGTGGGCAAATACCTAGTTTTCACGACGTCGAGGGTGTTGAGCTGGAACAATGGTGAGTAATTGAGTTGAATTTGTAGGTGGAAGCAGCTCGAACGGTTAAATTCCAGGTTGGGTGGAAAATCGACGTGAATGGCATGCACAACGCTCCCGAAATAAGCAGTGAAAATGATATAAAATGGTCCTTTTTGCGTTGTTTTATGCAAATTCGGGACTTTTTGGCGCTTTTGGAACTTTTTGGTGATGACGTTAGCATGACATCATCGGTGGGTCTTGGGTACGGCATGATGACATGCACCTCTGACATGGGTGGTGAGGTGGCACAGGACATGGCAACATGACGTGGACGCAGGCGGATTAGGTGGCAATGGCACAGAGGCAGGGCGCAGACGCGGGTGGTGACATCACAAATGACGTGGTGCTGACATCGGGGCGGAGGGTGGTATCCGGTTTTCTCTCCGCACCACCTTTCGACATGAGCGGTATCGGGGGAGGGGCCTCCGAACACCCCGGGAAGGTGATGCGTGGCGGGGGTACAACGGCAAAACCGCCAATCCCCCGACGCTAAACATCTGTCGGCTTGTGGGTGAAAATGACCGCCCACCCCTGGATCTGGGGGGCCGATGATCGGACGGCTGGCAGGGGTTACGAGGTGGTGGAAGGTTAGCTGTGGAGCCTCCCAATAATAAAATATTTAAAAACAATGGTGGGGTGGGTTTAAACTTTAATCAGTGGGGTTATGTGAATGCGCCCTTTGTGCATTTAATTCCACGTATAATCAAACATTTAAATATTAGCGTGGGAGGGAAAATGGGGTTTGCGAGCAGGGGGCACTATGGTAATTAATTTTACCTAAGGGTTTAATCAAAATCCATAGTTGTTAGGGTGGGGGAGGGTTAATATTAGTCCCAGATGGACTAAATATTTCCCAAGACTGACTTATATAGCTATATTGTTATGGGGTGGGGTATTAAATAATTTTTTGGGATTTTATATAGTTTTTTGTAGAACTAGGGAAGGGGAGCAATTCTAAGGAGCTAAATAATAAAGTTAACTGCTAAATTTGACTTTGTGAGGTGATAATTCAGGGGAAAATGCTAAGCCCATGAAATGAAACTTAGTCACATAAGAGAAATGGAATTCAGAATAGTGATTTTTACACAAGAAATGTGGCTTCTTTTCCTTTAGTCAATTGAGAATTTGACTTGGGATTGGTACTGGAATGAAGTGAAATAAGACTGTTGGGCAGATCCTAAGGTTTTTGGGGAGTATTAGTAAATGATCTTTGGGGGAAAAGGGAAGTTAGTCATGCTTCCATTGTTATGTCATCAGACCTCTGCCATGGTGCCAATACCCTGAATGGGATGAGTTCTTCTTTGATAAGCCAAATGGTAATGGTATTTTTACTTCTGCAACCTCACACTACCTACCCAGCTTACTAATCCTCACATTTTTTTTTCATTTTAATTTAGTACACTTAGATTAGCAAACCTTGATTATCCTTTTTCTTTTGACTGCCATTCTTTCTAAATCTACCCTTATCTCTTCCAAGGACCCATATTAAGCAGTTGGGCTCCTTCATTTCTCTACCTAGCTAGTCATCTGCCAAGCTTGATCTGTTTGGAAAGGAATCATTCTCTATTCTGCAACAAACAATTTAAACATGGCATGGTCCAGATTGAACTGTTGGGCCATCCATCAAGTATGATTAGCAGTAGTATTTGCACATTGTGATGCTGCCAATAAGATAGTAGTGGCATTTTGACTGGCCACTTTCCTGGTCTTTGATTTGGGGTTCATTTTCACTATTCTTTCTGACCAATTGATTTTCTTGCCTTTTGATTATTCTTTTAAGGCATACCCTCTTTTCATCTTCTAATTTTCCTAGTCTGTATACAAAATATGGAACCTTTGCAAGATGTAATGATGAACATATTTAGCCTTTCCACTGTCAATCCTGAAAAATGAAACCTATTGGTATAGGAACCTAACAGTGGCTCCACTTGGGATGGCTTTTCCTGGTGGAAAGACAAGAGCAGAAAGTTAGATGGCCTTATCTTTCAATTCTTGTTGCAGTGAACCTTCCTTATCATGGATACCTTTGACCTGAATCTTATCAACTTGTGTGCAGTCTCTTTAGACCTGTTTTGTGCAATAATTACCACTTTGTGTCTTGCTGATTTGTCCAACTGCTTATCATTAGTGTCCTATTAACAGGACTTCCCTTAGATTTGTTGGTAAAACATTCAACATATATGCCACACTTGATACAGTTCGCTAATCTTTCTTCAAAACTTGTTGCACTTGGGTTTCTATCTAATCTGTTGTAAATGAAAAATATTGAAAATACAAATATTTATGTACAACATGTAATTGTGTTGTGTTCATGGATCATAATAGTGCTTGAGCATTCTCCCATTCACTAGGCCTTCCTCATTATTTGAACCATCTAGACTCTTCAGAAAAAAGGTGTTATTGCCCTGTACAGCTTGAATCACAAATGGTCCTTTCCAAAGAAAATCAAATTTGCCATGTTTCCCTTTGTCTTCCCTCCTAGAATCCCATTTTAGTACTTTGTTTCTTACAAAGAAGTCTTTATATTTTTTTCTTTTGTCAAACATCTTTTCCAGCTTCTCTTGTAGAACCTGGATTCTATGATATACTTCTTCCCTTGTTTGCTACAAGTGAATTGTTTGATTGATCCTTCTTTGGATGTCATTAGGTTCTTCTTGTATTTCCTGCAGCAATTTGATCACAGGGATCCCAAGGGATGAAGGGAAAACAACTTCCAGATCATATATCAATTCATATGGACTTGTACCAATACATCTTTTAGTGGTCAATCTATCTGCCCATAGTGCATTTACCAACTTCTTATGCCAATTCTTTTTGTTCTCCTCCAAGATCTTTTTTATGATGTTAATGAGGCTTTTGTTGGAGGAATCAGCTAGGCCATTGCCTTGAGGATAATAGGTTTTGGAATGACCTAGGGTAATATGATATTTGTGACAAAAATTGATCATTCTTTTGGATTTAAAGGCAGCTAGATTGTCTGTAATGATTTTTTCTAGGCAGCCAAATCTAGACAAGATATTGGTTTCTAGGAATTGCATGATGATTGAGTCATTGGCTTGTCTACAAGGTATGGCCTCTATCCATTTGGTAAAGTAATCTATAGCTGTCAAAATCCACCTATGTTGGCCAGAAGATGAAGGGTGGGTTTCCCCAATGAAGTCTAAACCCCATTGTTGAAATGGTTTTTCAGTTGAAATAGGTTTGAGGGGTAAAGGAAACAACTTTTTCTTTCCTTCAAAGATCTGACATTTATGACATGACATCACAAACTTTTTTGCATCAGCAAATAGGGAGGGCCAATAAAATCCAGCCCTTAGGATTTTATCAGTTGTTGATTTCCAATATAGGTGCTCTCCACAATCCCCTACATGAAATTCTCTAAGGACTTTATCAGTTTCATCCAAGGTTAAACAATTAAGCAAAATACCTTCATGATTTTTCCAAAATAATACATTATCTATGATACAAAACTTTGAAGCTTTCATTTTCAAAAATCTCTCTTTGGTTCTGGACAACCCTAGAGGAGCTTGCATGTTTAACAATACAAAACATATGTCAGTATACCAAGGTGATTGTAAGAAGGCCTGATTGATCTGTGGAGTTGCCATCTCCTGTTCGTTATCCAGTTCATTGATGTCAAGGGCTTGGAAATTGGTTTCAGTCATTAGTTTAGCTATCCCTTGTCCTTTTATAAGTTTTGTTGGTTTAATCTCTATGTCATATTCCAAAATTTTAGCTATCCATTTTCCCCTTTTACCTTCAATTCCCTCTCGAGTTAAAATGTTTTTGACCACTGCATTGGGAACATATGCAATTATGTGAGAGTACAAGATATAGATTCTGAAATCCTTTATGGCCTTTACCAGGGCATATGCCTACTTTTCCATGATCTGGTATTTAAGTGGGGCATCTCTAAGGGCTCTGCTGAAAGAAGCAATAGGTTTCTCACATCTTGAGTCATCTTTTTGTAATAAGACAGTAGCAATTGTATGTTCAGATGCAAAGGAAAAAATTATAAAGTCACTGTCAAATCTAGGACTTGTGAGAACAGGTGTTCTTGTTAAATCTACCTTGATTTCCTCGAAGGCCTACTTGGCTTCTACTGTCCATTTGACTTTGGCATCTTTCTTGAGCATGTTACTCAACAATCTTCTTAGTTCGGCCAAGTTAGGAATAAATCTTCTTAGGAAATTGATCTTTCCTAGAAATGCTTGTAATTCTTTGATGTTTCTTGGATGGGGGACTTGAAGGATAGCTTGAATCCTATCGGGGTCAATTCTTATACCATATTTTAAAATTATATGGCCTAGGAGTTTGCCTTCTTCTAGGCCAAATAGTGATTTCTTTGGGTTCAAAGATATGCCGTATTTTCTGCAAATTAAGAACACCTGTCTGAGATGTTCTAAATGTTCTTGGTCTGATTTTGAGAAAGTTGTGAGATCATCAAGGTATATGACTAAGAAGTCATGGATTTCTTTAGCAAAAGCTATGTCCATTGCCCTCTGAAATGTGGCCCCAACATTCTTGAGTCCAAAAGGAATTTTGACATATTTAAAGGTTCCCCAAGGTGTAGTAAAAGTTGTTTTATCTTGATCATCTGGGTGAACTAGAATCTGATTGAATCCTAAGAAACCATCCAATAGTGAGATCCTTGAAGCTCCCACTACCCTCTGTAAGATTTTCGGTAAGGGGTAGTGGTCTTTGAGAGAGACTTTGTTCAAATTTCTCAGGTCAACACAAAGTCTTATCTCCCCAGTTTTCTTTCTTGTGGGTACAAGGTTTGAAATCCATTTAGAAAATCTTATAGGTGCAATAATTCCAGCTCCGTATATTCGTTTCACTTCCTTTTCAATTAGGGGAAGAAGGACTGGATTCACTCTCCTCAAATTTTGTTTAAAAGGTTTCTGGTTTTCTTTCAAGGGTATAGTATGTTGGATGACTGAAGTTTCATAGGATTTGAGGTCTTCATAACTCCAGGCAAACACATCTTGAAATTCTTTAAATAGCTCAATGTATTATGATTTCTTGTCAGGAGGTAAGGTTCTGGAAATCTTTATCATTTTGGGATTTTCAGTGGTCCCAATATTACACTCCTCAATTTCTGCGTTTATGGGTTGCATCTTTGGCTTCTTGGGGATGTCATTTGAGTCAAAAAATGTCTTCTAAAGGAGTTAAGCCTGTGGGCAGGAAATTATCCTTTAGTTCAATTACTTCAGATTCTTCTTCAATGATTTCATCAAAGTCTGCTTGTTTTAGCTTCTGCAAATTGGTACAGTCAAAGTTTATTGGATGTAACATCACATTTGTTGTTTCAGCTGATATATTAGTTTCACTTTACCAGTTTGTTGTTTATCATCCCTAGTGCTTGTGTCTATGTTTATGCTTGAGAATTCTTCTTCCATGGTTAGAAAATTATTTATCTGTGTATCATTCTCAAATACTTGCCAATTCTCTACATTATCTGGGACAGCAGGCCTATGTTTAATCTCAGCAGTGAACTAGTGGTTAGGCCCAAAAGGAAGTTTACAGGTGCTTGCAAAAGTTTCCAAACTATGTGCATGTAAGTTATGGCTTCTAGGTATTTTGGTAAGCTAAAATTCCAAGAAGCTACTGAGTAACTCAATTGTCGCTGCTCTGTAAGACCTTAGCCTGAGATCATTTGTAACAAAATTTCCCTTCATCTGCTGTATAATTAAATCTGAATCACCTAAAATGGAAACTTTGGTTATCCCAAGACTCCTAATCAGTTTGAGACCTAGCAAAAGGGCTTCATATTCGGCCATGTTGTTTGTACATCTGAAATTAAGCCTATACGCATGACCTTGAGCATGGTCATTTTGTGTATTGTGTATCCAAACCCCTGCCCCTGCTCCTAGTTTGTTCACTGACCCATCAAATTCTAAATACCACAAGATTTCCTGATCAATGCTTCTTTCAATAGGTTCACAAGTTTGTTTAGTGGGCAGATTTGGCTTTTGTGATTCATGTGATATATTAGTTGGCTTTGTTGTCTTAATCATATCAATGGTATTTTGATCTTGGGCACTGGACTGCTAGTTTATGTTCCTTGTGTTAGCACTTGAGATTTCACCTAGGCTGAGATAGACAAACCTCAAAGCTACATCAAACCATTTCACCTCGTAACTAGCCCTACGAGGTATGAGAAGGCTCTCTCAGGTCAAACTCGGTGGATTTTTCAATAGGATGAGTTAACCAATTAGAAACACTGATTTTAGGCTAGTAAACTGATAAGGAGGGTTTATTTAAAGTTTTTGGGGTTTTTGGTGGCAATTGGAGGGAGTGTAATTCAGGGTGTGGGGATTGAGCTCAGTTTTTGCAGGTGATTCCTTGGGGCAAGGTAGGAATCTATGCTGATGCCTTTAGTTGAAAGAGATGATCAAGGAGGAAAGGAGAAAAGCTAAAGAGGGCAAACAATGATTTGAATCCTCTCTAGACGGTGGAAAACATAAAATTAAACAAAATTGAAAGCTGAGCATGGCATGCATGAATTCAAACTTTATCACTTCTTTCGTTTAATTAGCAGCAATAGAATAAGAGATGGAACACATAAACACACTTACAATGACAAGTAGGAAACACACCATTAGCCCAATAATCCACAAGAATCCACAATGATGTCTGCAAAAACCCTGGCCTTCATTTTCCTCAAATTGCAGAGATACAAGTAAAATATACAATAGAGCTTCTCCCTCAAGAGTCCAACCATGAAAATGAGTAAGAGAAGGCATAATATAGAAGATCTAACTCCTTTCCCCACCTCTAGGGGTCGAGCTCAGCTTTCTAGGAGCTGTTTCAACTAATTCTAAACTAATCACTAGATAATAGGCAGTCAAAACAACTTGCCTCTAAAACTTAGGAAACCTATCCATGCATTAAATATTTACCATTTACATCAAGGAAACTTCTAGAAGTGTTCAAGGAGATTAAAAGTATCTAAGTGCCATGAAAAATACACAAAAATCCATCATTTACATGCCTCAAAAGTCAACCAAGGTGAAAACAGTGTTTTGCTGGCCGAACTGGTCAAAACAGGCAAATTTCCCTCAGTGGTTGTGCCCCTCACTTTGACTGGTCGCGTGCATTGACAGCTCTGTTTGAGGGCCTTCCCGGTGTCCAAATCAATTGCAAGATAGCTCATTGGAAAGGTCTGTGAGTCTACTTTCCAACCCCACTGGAATTTCTGAATTTGGAGTTGATTTGACCCCTAAAACGTCATTTCTCCCTAGGCAGCTTTCTGCAACTCAAAAAAGGGGCAGAAAGTCAAAATGTGCTTGTATTTTGAGCTTTTGGGAGCCCAAATCTTCATAAAATCTGAAACCCATCCATAGGAAAGTGTATTTTTGCATTAAAATCCCAAAAATGTAGAGTTTTCCCCGTTCTGAGTTGTCCCCATGACTGGTCGCGCACGGGGTGAGACCACTCAAATGGCCAAAACCTGTAAAATTCCGAAAAATGCCAAAAATGCCTCAAAATTCTCAAAATTTCTTGGGTTTGCTGCTAGGAGGAGGCTAATGAGTATCATGGTGAGTGAGAGAGGCCTTAGCCAAGATACAGAGCGGGTTGGTCTTCTTCTTCCTCTTGCGGACCTCGGACAACCTTCTTTGGAACATTTTCATCTTCGCCTTGCAAACATGCATCCTAGCCCAATAACCTGTGATGACCGCCCTTTCCACCCTTATGAGGCCTCCTCTGTGCCTCAACCTCTGTAGATGATGAATGGTCATCACCTTTCTCATAAGTCTCGGTATTTGACATGGTTTTGGAGCAACATGGGCAAACTGAAGGACAATTTGGACTGCTCCCTCTGCCTGCAAAGTACTGAACTCTATGCTGTTTCAAGGGGGAAAAACATGAGGGGAATGTTAGGGGAGGGAACTTCTTTAACAAGGAATGGGAATATATGATGATAACAGAGAATTTTCAAGGGAAACTTTACACATTGTCATGCATATAGGACAATTTTAACATTGGGAAATCATTTGCCAATAACATCTCATATGGGACAAAACATGTATGATAATAAACATGGAAGGGGAATACATGAATCAAGAGGGACATAGGGACACCATACACCAAATTCACTGAGGAGTTCATGTGTGTTATAAGGCAGATTCTGCTCTTTTGTTCTTTAAGAGTTACATGCACATTAAGGAGTACATACTCATCATTTTCACATGAAGGGAAAATGTTTCATGTATAAGGGGATGTCAAGGATATATAGAGGTTTGTACATGATTTTTAAATATAAACATCACATTAAATTTACATGACTCTCTTAAATCTTTATATCTTTTCTTTTTGTTTTAGTTTTTTGCATGTGTATGGTGGAGGGAATTAGGGTTTGAGTGCTTGTGAGAGGGGTAGGGTTTATAGCTTAGGGATGGGGGAAGGGAAACATTTATGTGAAAATGAAATAGGACAGAGATGAAAACATGATTATTAATGAAAGAGTGGGAAAAAGGGAAGGGATCAATGGGACAATAAACACTTGAAACAGTCACAAAACCCTAGCATTTTACAAACATTAGCAACATCCATATTAATCCATTCACTTGCAACTATAAATGATAAAACCATGACACACATCATTATTTTCACCATCCATATCATCATTCATGAATTGAGTGCCTACCTCGATCAATTTAGCAAGCAAGAGGGCAATTTAGTCGATTTGGAGTGGTTCTGTAGAAGACATCTTGAGTGGTCGCGCCCCTGCTCTGAGTGGTCGCGCCCCTGCTCTGAGTGGTCACGCACTGAACCTGAGTGGTCGCGCACATTCACATCCTTGTTTGAGGGCCTTCCTGGTGTCAGAATCGGGCACAGGATGGCTCGTTGAAAGGTCTCTGAGTCTACTTTCCAACCCAAGTGGAATTTTTTCAATTTGGAGTTTATTTGACCTGTCAAAAATCAAATCTCCCAAGACTAGTCAAAAAGTGCCAAATGAGGCTTCCTGAAAGAAGAGTGTTGTTGCAGTCAACTTTTGAATGCCTTCCTCAACCCCAAAGTGAGCTCATGATAGCTCATTGGAAATATATTTGTGTCTAGTTATCATTTTACCCATCAAGCAAATCATTTGGCCAACCAAGCTAGGAGAAAACTTGATTTTCCCAAGGTAACTTGCAGAGGTGTCTTTGATTCTCCTGAGGCAACCATATTCTTGACATTTTTCTCAAATAATGACACCTGTGCAAAAAGTGAATGAGGTTTTTCTTCCTTGGCATGTTTTGGACACAAGCATCTCTCAGTTTCCCAAAATTCATCTTTGATTGCTCTAAAGCATCATTTGAGTGTGACTTGTCCCGATGTGTGAAACAAGGAAATCTATCAAAATGAAGCGAGATGAAGGGGATAGGGGGCTTCTAAATTCTTGGGGAAATTTGTGGGAGTGGGGAGGGATGTTAGGAAGCAGGGGAAAGTGGAATCATAGAGATTGAGTGAGGGGAAGGGATCCAAAAGGGAAAAACATAGGCCCAACCTAGAAAATCGCCAAGTTGTAGCTAGAAACTAGGGTTTGTGGAAAAATGAGGAATTTGGCGGATCTAAGGGATGGGAAGTGTTTTATA